>JAODPA010075367.1:3211-18757 GCA_025585075.1 Nepenthes mirabilis
AAATAATTATTTTTAAAAAATATTTATTCCTGACTTTGAAGGAATATATACACCCACATTTGCATTGGTATTACTTATTCTCAGTTATTTGGGAATAAGTATTCCTGCACCATAGCTTTTGCCTCTATTCTCAGTTTTTTCACACTTTTGCTTCTATTTGCCTCATTCTCTCTCTTCGCTATTTGTTCTGCCTCATAGCTTTCAACGTTCTCCTTCACTGTTCTCCCTCACAATTTTGCCTCGTTGTTTCCACAGTTCTCCATCGCTGCATTTTTTCCTTCTAATTCCACCGTTCTCAATAAATCTGCGAAAAGTAAGAAATTTGTTGTAGTTCGAGAATTTCACTTTTGCCCAGATAGGCCAAACCCTAGTTTGATTTCACTGTCTGCGGTTACAAATTTATGAGCAATTTCTCAATAAATTTGCATTTGGGATGTGCAAAATCCCATTTCGATTTGTGGGTTTCAATTTTTTGGGTTGTGCGAAACCATAGTTCATGGAAATTGCCTCTGTTTATATTTCTGTTTCTAGTCTGAAAAATCATTTCCAACCCTAGTTCGTTTCTAGATTTATGTTTTTATTTCCTGTGCCTCTATTTACATATATTGAACCCTTCAGCATATTCGTTTCTAGATTATACTGTGTTTCTAGTGCCTCTATTTACATATGTTCGATTATTTAGCATATTCATTTCCAGCATATTTGTGTCCAGATTTTCAATTTGTTTCATATTTTTAATGCCAAAAACTATATGTAGCTACATATATTGTATATGTTGTATTTGAAAAGAAATTTTACTATTTCTGTCTTTCTGCATGTTGTCTCTGCATATGTAGCTCCATATTTTACTGTCTTTGCTATTTCTATCTTTCCAGTTCTTTTGAAATATATATATGCTGTATATATAGCTGTTTCCTGTGCAATTGTATTTGTTTTTTATTTGTTTATATATATTTCTGTTTTGCTGTTCCAGATTTTCAGTTTGTTCCAAATTGGAACAAACTGGAAATGTTTCTATTTGTTTCAAATTGCTTTTTATGTTTTCAGATTTTTGTTTGTTCCAAACTAAAAGCACAAATTTATTGTATATGTTGTATACAGCATATGGATCAATTCTGTTTGTTCCAGATTACTGTATATGCTGCATCTGGATTCTCAAATTCTGTTGTATATGTTTTATTTGATGAGCTGTTGAATAAAAGACATCTGGATTCTCAAATTCTGCAGGGTACTGATTGTGGAAAGGTAGATGCAGGGGAGAGCTGATTATTATTTTTTTCCCTGCGTGAAGAACTTTAATGCAGGGGAGAGCCGAAAATTTAGATTTCTAAAATTAATGCAATTTTATAAGTATAAATTAAAATATCCTCAATTTAAGGAGAGAATGAAATTGACAATGCCAGAATATTTTGTCATTCTGGCAGAGGAAGGAGCCCCTTTATTTCATCCTGGTCACTGCTCAGATGCGTATTGAAAGTTGCTCTAGTCCATAATTGATTAATAGGCAGAATTGTTCCTTGAAAATCCTAGCTTTCTTCTTTTTCCAAGTGAACCAGATAACTGTTGCACATTGCAGAAGCATCTTATCCTCTTTACAATCTCCTGTTTCCAAAAATATTTGAAGTAGAATTTCCAGGAGGATGGACAAGCTTGTCTCAAAAACAACCGTGGTGATTGTTCCATATGCACGGTGAAGAAAATGCATTGGCATAACATTATCCAACTACCATGAGGACACAGGGAACATGAAGTGGTTAAAGCAGCCACTAAGATGTCCTCTTTAATTGGGCTTTCTTGAATGCTTATGCTAGAATTTATGCCTCTAGCCCTTGGCGTCCACCTTTGCATGATATACTTTTTTGGAATTCGTGTCATCTCAACAGTGGTAATCACTTTCAAAGCATGACAATACAATATTTCAAAAGTCTCAAATAGACGGCATCCACATTCAAAATTTTCATTTACTGGATCACAATATACCCCAAATAGAATATCTGGGGTTACGGACAATACAACAAAATAAATAGGACCATTACGTGATTGTATCTACAATCCAGAAATATCCAACAACTCCGACAGTACCTTCTTAAATATTGCTGGAGTGTAAATCTGCCAGCAAACAATTAATCAGATCGTTGTTTAACATCAAGAAAACTGTCACACACATATTAGCACATCCTTTTTCTATTGGTAGAAATTAGCACATCCAGCATAAATATCAAAACCAAATCAAGATGTAGACTAGGATGAAAGTGGTAATCTCCGATAGGCAATGGAATACAGCTGACCAATCTAGCAGCCATTGAACTGAATGCCTAAAATATACTCTTTCTAGGATAAAAGAATAAGGTCTTTCTCAGCTTATAGACTTAGAGAGCCAAGCCATAGCTTCCTTTCTTTTTTGTGCCCCTGTAAGGAAGAACTCTTTGCTAAGATAAGAGTGAGGCCAGAATCACATAGTAAAAAAAGAAGATGCTTGCCTTTTGTTCGTAGGACCTTGCCACTGGTAGACATATTCTTACATTTTAAAAATAAGGTTCGTATCAATAATTATAATTTTTCGTATAGATAATTACTCAATATCACTTGTTCATTTGCAAAAAAAAAACTTCTTTGTGCCTTGGTAAAAAAAAACATGCTTTCGGTCAGGGGCCCTGAGAGACCGTCGTTTACCCTATGATCGGTTAATTCCGAAATCCTTGATCTTGTCTGATTGGTTTTGTATCTTCCAAATAATTCCCGCATGAGATCCGAAGCCATTTTTTTCAAATCCTTCAATAGAAAAATTCATTCTCTTTATAGAAATATAGGAGGTAAAACCAATAAATATTTCTTTTTCAACTCATCCTAGGTGAAATTCTTGCTCCATCACCATTATTTTTGAAAAATAAAAATCTTCCACCATTAGCTTGAATATTCATATGCATTGGAAGCCATTTGTAATCAGAAAAAACTTTTGCTGAGAGAAATATCAACAAATAGATAGCACTAAGTGTGAAATAACTCGTGTTACATCTGAAATTCTGTGCCACCATCATAATAATCAGCAATGACTAATGAAAAAGCTTAGGATGCCCTGTATCTATGGATTTCAAACAGGATGGCGGTCATAATGAATCAAGTTGGAAACAAAGGGAACACAACATATTTCCAAGCAAGAAAACAAACATAAACCCAGGATATGAAACTGGTTCTTAAGCACTATGAAGGATTTAAGGCTTTCTAATAATTATAAATAATTATATATTGATGTCAAGCTCGATACCTTATTCCTGGTAGCAAACAAAGAAATTATTAATATATTTATGAAGATGATTTATGGTAGGATAATTTTTAGCGATTTAATGATTTTGAATTCATTTATGTCGATGGATGTTAGAAGTAATAATAAATAATTGATAATTTTCTGTGATTTGAGATATTTTCACATGACCAGTCTGGGTCGGGTCTTAGGATTTGGGCCTGCGTTGTCACACTAGCTTTCCCAAAAATTTGACATAAACATTGGGTCATGACAAGAAACTATTAAAGTTGGGTACCATACAGCCTTTCAATCTCATTAATGTATATCCCTGCCAAATGATCATTTGAAAACGTCATCTTCACTTGTAAAAAGTGAGTAGATTTAGTCAGTATATCCAAGATCACCTAAGTAACATCCAAATGAGCAGATTTAATAATTTTTACAGGTGTCAAGCTTGCAACTCTTAACTGATTTTTAACTAAATTTTATTGTATACTTATTTTTTAAATTAACCTAAAATAAAGTAATGACATCAAAATTAATAATTAAAAATTGAGTGTTACGGTACTCAATTTCTTCTAATAAAACAGATATTGCTTGACTATGATATTAGCCAGGATATTATGATTATTTTTTTGCGACAATATAAGTGTCATTAACATCTTCAAGAATTCTGTTCAAAACTTTTAAATAAAATATATTGATATCAGAAGACACCATATTTAAAAATTTGTTGAAGCTCGATTTATTGCTTTTGAGTATGTTTCTACCGAAAACTGGGCTCAATTCAACCTACCAAAATGCAGTTAATGCTTCCTATCCACAAAAAAAAAAAGAAAATTTTTCCATTTGAAGGGACAAATATGCCCCCCCATCACGTGCGAGCCTTGGGGAAAAGAGGGAAAATGGCCAATCTAATGGGAGAAACGGGTAGAAGATTGGAACAACAGAAAAGGTCTTTGCAAAGGGTTTTCGGCGGAGGGAGTCAGAGATATGAGTAGCTTCCGCATCCCAACTAATTAAAACGAAGTGGGAGGAGAGAAAACCAACCATCCAGGCGAAGAGGATTGAGAAAATAAACTGAAGCGAGTAAGAGAACGGGCAAGTTTGGGTATTTCTCCCTCCAATCTCTACTACCGCATAATAAAATCGTTATCCTTTCAATAATTTTGCTTATCTATGAAATTGCGTTTTGGGTTTTTTATGTTTTCAATGGAATATTTTTCTCATGGTATGCTGATATTTCTTTTGACGATTGCGGACAAGTCGAAGTCATTTTTGGCTAGAGTTTGGATGGGAAACTGAAGAAAAGAGAGTTTGATAGGTTTATGGACGATTATAAGAAAACCAAATATCTTTTTTCTCGGGGGGTTACGTGTAATAAAATGATGGGGAAACGGTGATTTAGGTCTTAATGATTTCTTGGCAGCTTAATAGTTTCAAACTTAGGCCAAATTGCTCTGCAATCTGGATGAATACGTGAAACATCTTGAAATACAGATTTGAACAACTTGTGCATGTGCATAAAGGGGATGTGTTTGGATTAAATGAGATCCTCCATTTACAAAGCTTGAAGTTTGGGTGTAAACAGCTTCAACTTGCCCACTTCATTCAAATGATCGAATTTATGTTGAAGTTGGCCAAAAAGTTGCGCAAGGATGAATAGGTATCCCGAAACTTAAGCGTTCAATTGTTGACATACGGCTTTGAACACTCAGTATAATGTGAGTTGTTGTTGATAAAGTTGGCTGGGATGTACGTAAGATCAAGTTGAGGTGTTTTATTTGCTCAGCGTAAAATTTATAATTCCAGGGATTTAAGGCCCCCCCCCCCCCACCATTAATTTATGCGACTAATTCAACTTATTCATGTTGTCACTATGTTCAAAAAAATCCAGTTGCTACTTGAAAATGTATGTTTAGTGCAGAATACATTAGGTATTTGAATGCTTCTTTTCCTGTTTATCAGTATCTCTCTCCTTTTGGAATTGAAATATAAGACCCGAACTTGTACTACCCGTTCATTTCCTTTTATTTGTCTGTAGTCCTTTTTCTGGAAAAGAACATATGGAAAATTTTTGAAATTTTAAATTAAGTTTTGTTAACGTATTTGGCACTGTTTCTCAGTTCCGGTATCACATTTTCAGTGCCAACATTTAAAGCATTGTAGCAATTGAAAAACTGTCCCATTTGTTTTTGAGAACTTCTTTCATATGTGGCATAGCAATCAAACTAAAAGATGAGAGTTTTGATCTGTGAATCAGAAGATGCCAGAGTAACTGTTTTTTCTCTTTGTTTGCTACCATGAATAAGGTATCCAGCTTGACATCAATATATAATTATTTATAATTATTAGAAAGCCTTAAATCCTTCATAGTGCTTAAGAATCAGTTTCATATCCTGGGTTTATGTTTGTTTTCTTGCTTGGAAATATGTTGTGCTACCTTTGTTTCCAACTTGATTCATTATGACCCTCATCCTGTTTGAAATCCATAGATACGTGGCATCCTAAGCTTTTTCATCAGTCATTGCTGATTATTCTGATGGAGGCACAGAATTTTCAGATGTAACACATGAGTTATTTCACACTTAGTGTTATCTATTCATTGATATTTCTCTCAGCGAAAGGTTTTTCTGATTACAAATGGCTTCTAATGCATATGAATATTCAAGCTGATGGTGGAAGATTGTTAATTTTCACAAATAATGGTGATGGAGTGAGAATTTCACCTTGGATGAATTGAAAAAGAAATATTTATTGGTTTTACCTCCTATATTTCTATAAAGAGAATGAATTTTTTTATTGAAGGATATGAAAAAAATGGCTTCGGATCTCATGCGGGAATTATTTGGAAGATACAAAACCAATCAGACAAGATCAAAGATTTCGGAATTAACCGATCATAGGTAAGTAGGTTAAGCGAAGATTGGCTGGGCTGACTTTCATTTCCTATATCCAATGAGAGTAGCTTTGTATAGGCTAATTTCACGAGTTGGAGTTAAGCGGATTCAAATCGCTGACATGTGTGACAGGGTAAACCACGGTCTCTCAGGCCCCCCCGACCAAAAGCATGTTTTTTTCACAAAAGCACAAAGAATTTTTTTTTTTTTTTTGAAAATGAACAAGTGATATTGAGTAATTGTCTATACGTAAAATTATAATTATTGATACGAGCCTGATTTTTAAAATGTAAGAACATGTCTACCAGTGGCAAGATCCTACTAACAAAAAGCAAGCATCTTCTTTTTTACTATGTGATTCTAGCCTCACTCTTATTTTAGCAAAGAGTTCTTCCTTACAAGGGCACAGAAAAGAAAGGAAGCTATGGCTTGGATCTTTAAGTCTAAGCTGAGAAAGACCTTATTCTTTTATCCTGGAGAGAGTATATTTTTGGCATTCAGTTCAATGGCTGCTAGAGTCGTTAACTGTATTCCGTTGCCTATCAGAGATTACCACTTTCATCCTAGTCTACATCTTGATTTGGTTTTGATATTTATGTTGGATTAGCTAATTTCTACTGGTCAAAAAAGGATGTGCTAATATGTGTGTGACATAGTTTTCTTGATGTTAAACAACGATCTGATTAATTGTTTGGTGGCAAATATGGTGGTATGTGTCGGGGAAAATTGGACTCGAACAAATTCTTTGTTTGACAAGGGAGACAACTCAGTGCAACTACAAGTTAATCTTTCAGATTGCAAGTCCATACTAAATTTGAATGTGTTTAATTTCATATGAATTATTAGAACAATGTAATTTCGCTGCATAAGGGGTGTCAGAAAAAAGAAAAACTTCAAGTTTGTTTAGTTTGAAAGTTTTTGTAAATTATAGTTGCAGGATATTCTGTATGCTGTGGCTAAGATGTCATCTTTCCCATTTTGTTTGGAGTGAGAAGTTTCTCTTAGTATGTGTTTCCTCTGAACCCATACTTGATTTTGTGTACATGCATGGATTTCCAAAAAAGGAGAAGTATCTGATATCGGTGTAAACTATTTACTCTGAATATTTATGGATATGAGGATATCTCCAAATATGTAATAACAAGGATGTAAATCTAGGATGTGTATAGTTTTTCAATAAGTATCTACTTCTGTTTAGTTTTTAAGTTGAGTTTTTGTAAACTTTTTCATGAAAACAAAAAATTCTGAAAAATCTATTTAAATATGTCAGTTTTGTTGTTCAAACTTGGTGTTGAATTTTGGAGAACTTAAAAATATTACAATGATGATTTTCAGAAGTTTCCACTACTCATAAAGAGGTTGTTGTTTTCATAGGTTTCTAATTCTAGATTATACTCCTTTTTTTTTAATTTTTTGAAAGTATATCGGTATAAACATTGATTACAAACTAATTTTTGCGATATATATTAAACGAGATTGATTTAATTTCTGAATCAATTTTTTTATTTGTCTTTTTCCCGAAGAGTTATTGATTTTTTTTTAATTCTTTCAAGTGACATTTTTATGCATTAAAAAATACGACAATGTCAATTGATAGGAGGAGTCAAAAGCGTGATCCTCTTTATGACATTTAGGTTATGGTGTAACGCTTTGAACAACATAATGAGATTAATCCATTGTGCATAGTTAACTTAGCAAAAAAATTGAACTAAGTACATTCTTAATAGTTTAAGAATGATACCTGCACAAAATATATAAGCCATGCTATAATTTACATTGCACTCTCACAGTGTTATTTATATGATACATCAATATGTTATGTTTGTTACACCGTAGACATATTGTAGCCTTCTGTTGTAAAATATGGTTTATCAATCGTTGTTGATATACTTTAAAGAATCATGATCATTAAGAATTATTTTGGCATTTATAGCGCTGACAACTTTTTGACAATTGATTCCATAGGTAACGTTGTAAATAAGTTAAGAGTGGTTTTCACTATCACTTGACTCAATGATTTGACAAGTTTAAAATTTGGTTTGAGTTTGGCTCATTGAAGTTTACAAGTTAAGCTCGAAGAAACTGAGTTGAAGCTTCTAATTGAGTTATCACAAATTAAGTTTGAGTTTTTTTTTTTTAATTATAAATGAATATATTGAGTAGTGCCTTGTTTAAAACTTATTTTGTAGAGTGTTGCAAATGAGTTCTATTGATACTTCTAAGATGATAAGAAACATGGGTTTCAAAGAGATGAGGGTGTAGATATTTTACCTATCAAAAAACAGGTGTGTGCACACATAGATTGACACTTTGATTTTTACTATTTAGAATGTTGGCCTGTTCATAAGAAATGCTTGCTTTGGTGCTAAAGAAAAAAATTGTGACTACGAATTATAGATGCATGTTTATCTGTCTTTTTTTCTGTCATCAACTTTGATTGAAATGGAAATTTGCTGTATGTGCTTCAAATTTGGGGCATTTAGCTGATACACCTATAAATTTCTCATGTTTGGAGATAGGTACCACCAGTTTCATCATGGACCTTTTCGATGATATCCTTTCTGAGCCTTCAGCTGCACCTCGTAATGCATTCTTCTCATTTAAGAATCCGTTCCATGTTTTTTTCGATATCTTTTATAAAGATGTGGATCGTTTAAAGGGGATACATATTTTACCTGCTACAGCTCGAGCTGGTGGCAGATTTCAGCCAAAAGTGAAGCCACGGCACAAGAAGCAATCAGTTTTTGGAATTCCATCTGCTGTTGCTGGAGATGCTCTATCTGATCCCGCCCTTTCAGTTACACCCACAGAAATTTTGGGCTCTGCTGATCCAATGCATTCAGAGGCTGCTACTTCAAATGGTAACGTGGACTGCTGTTCCATCTTTGGCAAGTCAATGGGAGAGGTAAAAAGATCACGAGTTCTTTTGTTCCATTATTTTGTTGCAAGCATATTTCTATAGTTCTTTTTTCAGAAGACAGATTTACTTGGGCTGGAATCTATTGACGATTTAATTGCTCAATCCACAATCCCTCCTGGTGAGTTGGCTGTGTGGGTAGCAACTATTTCTTTTGCTGTCAGATGAAATTACTGAGCTTCTTTTTCTCTTCAATTTTGCAGTATTATGTGAAATTAATGCCCTATGATAGATAATATGCATGGTTTATTTTCCTTGAATCATGTTAGTACTTCCAGCTTGAATGAAAATATCAGTATCGGTATCAATATCAGTTGCGGTTTTATTAGTATTCGATATATTGAAAGGAAAATAATTTCTGAAGATTGTAAGTTGATAGGATCGTATTGGCTGATATATCGGCTGTGTTGGCTAATATATCATCCAAATGTTGGCTAATATGTTCCTGATATTTGCAACAATGACTTCCGCATTAACAGACATCATATCCTGTTAGTAGTAATGAGCATGATCACTTCCCTCTCGGAATGACAACTCTTCATCCTTCCAGTACAATGTATTTAGATGTGTTTCCTATTGCCTCTGCTGAATTTTCATTTTTCAAGCCATGTAAATCTGCAGCCCTATGTGTTCTTCCAGAAATATCTGTAAACCAAGAACTAGCAAGCTTCAAGGGAGATGTTACTTCAAATGCTGTTAAAGATGTTCAGGAAAATTGTGGAAGGCTAGAAACAGAGGTTAGACTGGCATTTGTCATGAACATGGATGAAAATATTGGTATTGACGTCGGTATTATTATCGGTTGTGATCATATCAATATTGAGAATAGCAAACCTATTAGTATTGGATTATATTGGACGAAAATTTTTTTCTGAAAATTGTGAGCTGATATGGGTTGTATCGAGTGATACAGAAACATATTGTAATATTGTCATAGTATTGAGAAATATCATTATTGAGAGGCTCCGATACCGATCCTTATCTACCGATATTTGCATCAATGGTCATGAATGATGTTTATCCAGATTGTTCTAAAATTTAATTTGGCAAATTCTGACAATATTTTTCCTTTCCCATTCGTTTGCCAAACA
Source organism: Nepenthes mirabilis (assembly GCA_025585075.1). Lineage (NCBI taxonomy): Eukaryota > Viridiplantae > Streptophyta > Magnoliopsida > Caryophyllales > Nepenthaceae > Nepenthes > Nepenthes mirabilis. The sequence goes on from JAODPA010075367.1 coordinate 13,364, forward strand.
TAACAGGAAGCCAAGGCTTTTTCTTGCCTGGAGCCGCTAGAGATAATGTCTGAGGTTACCGCCACTTCTGGTATTACCAAGCGGGGTGTTTTCTTGTTTTAGCCACTTCTGTTTTTTTAAAATGTTGATAAATTATGGCCTCAGGAAAAACAATCGGTAAATATCCGCAAGATTCTTCTATGGTTCATTCTGAAGCTCAATATAGATCTGAGGTGGGTCCAGTTTTTGCCGGGTCACCTCATGTTGTTCCTGATTTTCCATCTTTAAGCTATGATGATGCTTTTTCCACTGACTCCATTGCTGAATGTTTACTAAACCAAGTAACAGTGTTTGAGGTATCTCAACAACATCAATGTCTAAAATTCTTTTTGGTTAATTAGCCGATTCAGATCCAACACTTCTCACACCATTGCCTTATGTTCGATTTTGGTGTCCTTAGCATGGGGAGAGCTAGAAAAGAAAAACTTCTACTGGGCCAGACTCTACTCGGAAATACCAAGATGGTGGACTTGTGCTAACCACAGACAGAGCAAATGAAACTATCAATTCTCCTCCGAAACGAAGCAAAAGGAAAGTTGATCATGAATCTGTTGTTGGTCTGGATAATGAGGCTCATGATCATGATGACTCCCTCGAGGAAGCCCCTGATGAATCTGTTGCTGTTGAAGATGAAACTAACAATGATGATTATAGAGAGCAGAAAAAAGCACCAAGAAAATCTGATAAAAAACATCCTAAAAAATTCTCTCATTCAACCAGACGGAAAAGAAGATGCGGTAATTGCCTCTAAATCATAATGTCTTACTTAAATTATGAAATGCTCACATATTTTGTGTTGACCAGTTTTGTTTTTTTTTTTTTTTTGCACTATAGTGGACAAGTCCCTGCTTGAGATGCCTGAGGATGAAATTGACTTTCAAAAGTTGCCAATCAGGGATTTGATAATACGCGCAGAGTTCAAGGAGCGCCAAGCAGTACCCACTTCTTTCTTATATTGTCTCATGTTTGCTGTGTTTTCTTGTGAGCGTGCCATGTGAGACTTGGTGTTCACCAGTACTGCACCGCTGTTCTCTTCTATGCAGAACAAAGAAACCGCGGCAGCAAAAGCATCCACATCTGATGTGAGGTATTTGGATTTCTTGATTTATCTTTGGATGGAACCATGGATGAAAATGTTGGTGTCAGTTGTGGGCATATCGGTATAGGATAATGTGTATCGATATTAGTTATATCAATCAGAAACAAATTTCTGGGAATCGTAAGTTAATTGGGCCGTTTCAGATGATATATTATTAGTATTGGCCAACACCTAAACATATCAAGATATTATTACGATATCGTTGAATATCAGTATTGGGGGTCCTTGATACCACTGCATATTGGCCGATATTTGCATCAATGGTTAGAACTCTGACACTTCTTCCGTGTTGTTTTGCACAATGGCTGCATAGTGCTGCAAGGCTCTCAATGCCTTTTTATTTTGCTATGTTATAAGATTTAAGTGTTACTAGGCAGATACCTCTTTTGTTAAGGGCAGATTAAGCGTTGGCAACATCAATGAAAATATCGGTATCTATAGTGATATCGGTCACAGTTATATTGCTATCCAACATATCTGATAGTACATATCGGTATCGGATATATTAGAATGATAAAATTTTAAAAATTGTAAGCTAACAGAGACCTTATCTACCAGTATATTACCTAAATAGAAATATATTATGACAGTATCACGGTATTGGAAAATATAGGTATTGGGGGGATTTCAATATCAATACATATTGGTTGATATTTGCATTAATGGTTAGCATGATGGTGAGGTCACCTTGTTGACCGTCAGCCCCATTACTAGTATTTGGATCCTTATGGGTTGTGAAGTTCTTTGCTGCAGTTGTGGTATGGCCTGTGGTTGTATGACATCTAAGCATCCTATTGTGATTTATGCAAAATACGAAGCTTTAAAGTGTTGTTGTTGTAGACAATTGCTTTTCCTGACAACAAATAGAAAAAAGTAACCCATTACTTTTTTTGTGACCATAGATGAAAATTTCGGTATTAATATCAATATCAGTTACAATCATATCAGTATCAGACAATACGTATTAATATTAGATATATTAGATAGAAAAAATTTATGTAAATCATACATTGACAGGGCCATATTGGCCCTATTTACTGACACGGAAATATATCGCAATATTGTCATAATATCGATAAATATTGATATCGGGGGCCCTGATAATAATACATCTCAATTGATATTTGCATCAATGTTTGTGATAATAGCCTATCGTTGTGTTGAAAAGCACTTCGCCTATGTAATCACCAACAGTGTGGACCCATGAAGCATCGAGTTTAAGTTTGAAGCTTTCCTTTCTACTATTTTCAACACCAAATGTGTACAAAAAGACCACTAAGTGTGATTGTAAACTTACATGTGGAAGAGCATATATTAAAGAATGTTAGATTTAATGTCTTTATATGGATAAAAATATCAGTATTGTTACATATTGTGGTCATATCAGTATAAGATATATCAATAATACATATCAGTATCGCACCTATCGAACAATAAGTTTCGGATATATTTTCAAAAGGAAAAATTTTTTTAAAAATTATAAGTTGACAGTGTTATATTAGCAGTATTGACCAATGTAGAAATATATTGTGATATTAGTGTGGTATCAAAAAATATCGGTAGTGGGCTTTCTGATACTTATATATATATCAGCCGACATTTGTGTCAATCCGTCTTACAAAAGCATGCCTAGCCTTTCATTCACCCATTTATGCTTTGTTTTAATGCCTGCGGTGCAGGGCTGATCGCCCCTATGATGATAATCCTTCGTATGATGACGACGAGGCCTTTGCTTCTGATCAAGGAAGAGGCTCTCTTGGAAATCAGCCGAGTCCAAGGGTTCAAATTGATACTAATTACTATAATTATCAATCTTACATGCAAAAGATGCCCATCATTAGATGGTCCAACTATGACACTGAATTGTTTTATCAGGTATGTATGCACTTTTTTACTGTATGCATCTATTATTTATATTTCCATGTTGGGTTTTTTTTTTTGTTTTTTATTTGGGTGAGGATGGGAGAAAAAGAATCAAAACACGGTACTGAATGATATGCCTGATGGCCAGAACTTTGGCCTCAAAATGCATGCTGAACCACTATTTTAAGCGTTACCATTGTTTAATTGAGTGTAGTTATGGGGCTTTTATTTTCTATTTGGAAATTACTTTTGGAAAAACAGTTATAATTTGTAACTTTTGTCAAAAATCCTTTTAGGTCATGTTTGGTTGCACATGGAATTCAGAATTGAGATTTGAATTCCAAGCCTAATTTTAATTCTATTGTTTGGCATTAGATGGGATTGGAATTCTTATTCTTTGTCGGAACCCAGACCCAGAATTAGGTAATAATTAATGACAATAATTAAATTTATAAATTATTACTAGTGACCATAGATAAAATTACCCAGCTACAATACCCAATGTTGAGTCGGACTTGATAAAATAATGAACAACCATTAATAATAATAAGAATAACGATATTAATCACAGGATCTCTTCGAATTACCTATTTGGACATTAAACGTTGTTCATAGCCTGCTATATGAATCATAAGGAAAATCGACCGTCCAAAATGCTACATAATCGCAATGTTAAACAAATATAGTTATCTGCAATCACTAGCCTAATGCTAAAACAAATCGAATAAATCTCTATCATAAATCAACATATATATAACCTTTTCCATGAATAACCAGAATACCAATACTAGTCTAGAATATAATTTTTAGTATAAAATGACACAAATAAAATCTCTCTGATTATCCTTGTCCAGGCTCCCTATAAGTAATCATAGTCCTTTAATCTGAAAGGGTTAGAAACAGTAAAATCACGACCTAAGTGTTTAACAAATATTAGTGTATATATATATATAATGAAACAAGTATGTCTATAAATCAGAGCAAAGAAGCGAAAACAATAAAACATGTGTGGAAAACCTAATACAAATCGAAGGTCCAAAATGTCAAATATCCAATTGTTCAAAATCCGAATGTGATTTCGTATGCAAAACATGTAAGCTGTATACGATTGGCATATAGTCCAAATATATTAAATCATCCAAAGTCTAAAATCCAAAATTCAAATACCAAAATTAGATAAATCCAAGTATTAAGCAAATCCTGCAAATCTCAAGGTCAAATATCTCAAATGTCAAATTAGAAGCAGGAAGAATATCAGGAACCTAAGACATGTCAAATCTAAGAACTAAAGACCAAAAGATTAACTTTGAGAATGTGTTATATGTTTTTCTGGTAGCTTTAGGCCGAATTAGTACTATTTAGACCCATAGGCAGGGTGTCTACATATTACTATCGATTAATGGGGTTAACATCACTTTCTTTTGCTACTCATAAATGATAGGTGCATTCCTCAAAGTCTATTTGAATATATTAAAATATTTAAATATATTAATTTCATTACATACCTTAAGATAGTTTTTAACAAAATGCCAAATCAGGAGACTTTATAACAAATGTTCAAAATTTTTCCTCTCTAACTGAATAGTACATAAATACAAATCTTTTTACCTTATGGGAAAGTATAAATATCGAAACAAATAACAAAATAAAGTTTGATCCAAAACACATGCACGTACTATCACATGTAAGGCCAAATGCACATTTTTATAACTTTTATTTTACAAATATTTGTATATATAAACATAATACTTTAAATATTTGCATATTTTGTGCAAATCGAATAAAAGCTCAAATGTTTGGTAAAACCAAAACAAAATCTCAAAATAACCTCTCTCTTCTTTATCTTTTCTCTCTCATGCAAAAATGTCTGAAAATAGTGCTGGCATGGCATATATAAACAAATAGGCGCATTAGTGCCAGTTAAGCACACATCAAGCGTCGCCCAAACCCTCTGGTGTGCACGAGCACCGTATCAGACACGAGTAATCTATCAATTCTGTGCATGAGAGCTGCAGGGGCACGATTCAGGCACTGCACAATCTGCCTAAAATGTGCATGAGCACGCATCGGGCACCAAGTTTGATGCCCTTAACTGATTTTCAAGCAAATTTTCATTGTGTAATTGTTTTTCAAATTGATTCAAAATAAATTGATAGTATCAAAATAAATTAACTAGAAATCCGGTGTTGCATTTTTTGTTCCAATTCTTTAGAATTGAAAAATAGGGAATGATAGTAAATTTTAGAGATTCAGTTAATAATTGTAATTCAGAGGCTGTAATTATCTTCCAAATAGATATTATAAACTTAATAAGGCGAGGTCCATAGAATAAAATATTCTTAGTTGTTTGGATCTGGCAAAGGTGAGCCAACAATTTATTTATTTATTTACTT
>JAODPA010075378.1:0-28798 GCA_025585075.1 Nepenthes mirabilis
CTCCTTTCTCGAATCTTCCTCACCCACATTCCCCTCCGTCTCTCCCTTATTCCCGTCTGGCAACTCTCTCTCTCTCTCTTTCTCTACCTCTCTCGACGCTTCCTGAAATGCTTCGTCGTCTTCCTCTTCTCTCCCTCTCTCTCTCTCAGCATCCTCTAACAACTCAGCCGTTTCATTATTCCGTTCGAATCTTCTCTAATAGAAACACTAACGAATTTTGCGCCGTTTTAACCGCCTGATTCTGTCTGTCTCTCCACAATTTCCTTCCCATGGGTCTATATAAGCTCAGTTCCAGTGAAGGTAGAGGGGGGAGAGTGGAGTCGAGCCAAGAGAGCGAGCAGAAAGGGGGTTCTGCTTTCGGACTTCCGTAAGCCGCCACCAAGGCGCTTTCTTCGTTTGATTTTGCTGCCGTTGCCGTCATCGATCGATGCGGAAAGGAGAGTTGCCGTGACTGTTCGAAACCGCCGCTGCAGTTTTTGTGCAAACCGACACCACCGTTAAATCCTAGCCGTGTTTCAGTAATCGGGTAAATCAGGCAAGTGACTTTCCTCTTATTTTCACTTCTCCTTTAACTGCAAATAGATCGTCCTCTACTTTGCAATCAATCTGCTCCTTCTATCTCGACTTTCATTGTATTTTTCTAGATTATGCTATTAGTGATTATTGTCGAGAGTCCGGTTAAATCGATTGAAAAGAGGAATTGAAATCAGAGTATCCGTTCTCTATTTATGTGTTTGGCTGTATCAGGGAGTGAAATGGTGAAGTTTTGGTTAGAAAGTAGTGGCGTAAATGGATAGTAGGGTTAATGTTGGTGGGTATAAATATACGTAGTTACACGGTGAATATAAATATGTGTGTTGGTTGAGTGTGTAAGGGATGGATTTCATCAATAAAAATTCATTCCGATAATTTTAATGTAAGTTGAAAATTTTCAATTTTATCTGAGCTACCTTGTCATTTTAGGAAATTTATCGGTAAACTCAGTTTATAACAGAGCAAGTTTTGAATGATCAAATTAGTATTCAGGCGAACTCGAAACCAGCTCGAAAGTTGCTGAAACTTTCAAACAATAACCTAACTAAAATTTATAATCAAAATTAATATTTAAAAGGATCCGATGGCAGCCAAATAAAATTTTATATACTTAAATAAAATTAGAGGAGGTATAAATTAAGGGGCTGGTTAACACTTTAATAAATTAAATTAATTTTAATACACCTTTAACAATTAAAACTTTAATGGTTATTAAGGGATACATGTTATCTCTTCGTGCTCCAACACTTAGAAAAATATTAGAAGAAGGAAGGTTTAGTGGGGCAAAGGAGAGTAGGAAGACACGGCAGCCCTCAATCCTCACACACACTCCACGTTGGCACTAAGATTACAACCTATCTTTGATCAGTCATTCCAAATCCTGCAATTGCAAGGAAATCAAACTTACAGTTAGAAGTTACAACAACAGAAATGTAACTCAGGAGAAATTTAACATATAATGCTTAAGAAGGGAGATCCTCATGGTAAACAAGGTCTAGCAATGATCGTTCAGGCCTTGAGCTCAAAACCAGTGAATACCTCCAACATAAAAAAGCCAAAGATTGGCAGTATAAAGGGGTCACAAAACCCGGAGCACCGAAAAAACATCTGAATCCACTAGAACCACTGATGGTGAAAATAAAGATATGGGCGCTTCTTTTACTGCTCCAGTATTTAATTGGAGTAGCTGGGGATGTTGGAGCCAACTTGTTCAATGATGGAGAACAATGCACAATTGGAACCCCATACTCAGCAATGATTGAAGCAAAAGTGGTTCTTCAGCATGCAAAGCTTGGGTTCAAATTGTGTATCTCTAAGGAGGAAGCAATGGAAGCCTCCACTCCAAGTCTAAATACTTGCACTTCCTTAAAAACCGAAGTGCCAAGGGAAACAAAAGTAGAGTAGAACTCCGAAATGACTCGTCAGTATTCTTCTAAATCATCTCATCACAGACCTCTTCAATAGCCTTATACAACTCATCAGATTTAAGGGGGACAAGCAGCCCTAGCATCAGCATGGCCAGCCCAGGCCTGTAATGAAGATTCAATGAAAAGTTCCCCCCGCTTTTCTCTTTGGACACCGAGGGTGGCGTGTCGGCAATAGTCTTACCTCCCAAAATTATTTGCCATCCAACACTATCCAAGGCTTTTTGGGTCAAAAAATTCTCAAAATTACGCAACTCGATGACATTATCTTCAGTAAGTTTGGTTTGAGACTTGGACATGCAACACTCGTTATTCATAACCAAATTGGAAAAGGCAAAGTTGACTTCCGTCCAATTGTTGGAAACAGTCGAAGGGAACCTCGATTAAAAAGAATCAGTCCTTCCAATATTTTGCTTTGTCTGAATTCCCCCCATTTATTTCAAACTCCTTCCGATAAGTAAAAAAAATCCAATCACTTTGTTGATTGAATCTAAATATTACCTTGACCGTTTGAACATCTAACCTAAAGTTTCAATAGCAAAAGAAGACACACAAAGATATAATATATCTAATGCCATTGGAATAAAAACAAGCAATTGAGATTTTCGATTCCTCCATAACCACAACGAACTCCTTAGATGGTGGCATTCGAAGATCATCCTTTAAATGAACCTCATAAACGATGATGAATCCGTGCCTTGGAGAGCTAATCCTCTCAAATGGTGAGAGAATTTAAAAAGTAGTTGTGACAACCCCAAAAATCCTTATCGGAATCCAACAAAATTTCTTCTATAAAATGGTCGTCAGACTAATACAAACCTGTACAATATCCCTGTATAGCATATATACATGACACAACAATAACCAATACAATATCCAATCGCCACAATATATTCGTGGCTCCAATGTCGCGTCTTCGGACACAACATTGGACAGAGAGATGCCACTAAGTACCAAAACACAAATCATAATAATATGCAGAAGCTTATATATAACTATCAATACAGCAACAGAACTAATTCATCAAAAGATACAAAATTTACTCCACATGGTACAAAATTATAAAATCTAAGTCCACAAAGTCATCTTCCAATGTCAACAGCCTAGCCAACTTCTAATTTTCTACCTTGCCTCATTAGGTCTTAAGCTCGTGTTGATCTGAAGGCAATAAAATAGTAATGATGAGTCAAATACTCAGTAAGATATAATATAATTAAGGATAGTAAGCAATATACTCAAAATAAAATAAAGAAAGGGAATATGAGCATGATATAAATGTATGAATATGAAACATGATCAAATTCACTTTTCGAAACACATTTATCTTTTTATATTTTATATCTGATTTTTTTAGGTTCTAAAATATGTAAAAATTTCTTTATCTTTACGGACCAGGGCTAATAGGTCTTACCAACTAACGGTGTAGTCAAATCAAGAAAATGATCACATTAATCCACATGATCTAAGGTACTAACCACGAACCTCAAACATTAACGTCCCATGGCGGATGGTATACCTATAATCTTGAAAATATTGGACCTATAGTCTTTATTTTTATGCCACCATGTTCCCTGTGGCCCAAAGGCAAATCTTCAATTTATCACAATAATATTTTAAGGCATATCAAGGAATACTATTCTCTGATATAAAAATTATTTGTCCTATTTCACGATTTGTTTTCATATTTCATATTAGCGACTCTACACAAACATTTATATTTCTTTTTCTTTGAACTTCTTACACCGGGAGAAAGTTTCAAATATCAGATGACAGATAACAAATTGTAGAGTTCTAATTACTTGATACAAATTCATAATTTCATCTCCTTGCAAATATGGATACAGATTTCATATTTTGATAGATACATATACATATTTTTCATATTTTTGTGAGCATAAGTCTTCACATGCCTTTAAATACATGCACAAATTATCTTAAAGTTTGGAATAATTAAGAAATTCTTACCATAATGATCGAAATATAACTCTAGAACTTTTAGACAACAAATACCTTCACAATTGCATATAATATAATTTTTGAAGTATATACAAAATAACATATTTAACGTTAATGCGATTAAACATTACTATTCATATTTGACAATATTTTCGGAATATATAAAATTAACATATATAGAATATATGTGCATAATATCAAATATATGAAATACCCGCGTCCATAAAGCTAGTGTTATGAATTTTTAAAGACAAATCATGTATAAATTACAAATAATTCGGGCAAAATCAAAGGGGGCGTAGGTTGGGATTTTCAGCAAGCATAATCCCACATAAAGCTATCGAATCGGACATCCAATTAATAAATTAATATGTTCAAGGTATGAGTAATGATATTGTAGAGCCAATTTATACAAAAGTCTAAAAATAATCAGTAAAATCGTTTGGGGTACAGGGTTAAAGATCCACGCTTGAAAACTGGTCAAAGCTAACAAATTGGACATGAAATCAATATATATGCATACTCAAGTCATGGGTAATATAAAATATAAATTTAATCGGGTATCGAAACGAGGATATAAAAAAAAACGGAACAAAAGTGCATAGAAATAAAAGAAGAGGGTATGGGTATAATTGCCTCGATCCGATCTTCAACTTCTTTAACTAGCTCCAAGCTAGATTCAAACCCAAAAGCCTTGTTTTCCTCCTTCTCTCTGTTCTCCTTCATGTTCTCGCTCTCCTCTCTCTCCCTTTCCCGTGTGAAATGGCGCGAAAAAGAGCCGTTTGGTTTTTATAATGCGGAATGGTGCGTAGTAGGCATGCCTATTCGCATTTCAGCGCCTACCGGGCGCCCAGCGAGCGCCTCTTGCCAAGGCCTCCTACCGCTTCCGAAGCCTAATTTTTTTTACATGGATTAAGTTTAATCTTGATTATATTATCCTAATTACCCGCAATAACGATATTCGAATATCGGTACATTACAAGTCTCTCTCACTCATAAAAATTTCGTCCTTAAAATTTAATGAATCTCAAATTTCAACAATCAGAAAAAATTCCTTTCAGATTCTTTCTTCACTTTCCTATGTCACATCTCTGAAGAAAGGATCCCTACTAGAAAATCTTAATCAAATGAATTATCATAATTCCTAATATCTAATAATTCCTATCTAAATCTAGGTTGAAACTTTATCATAAGACAAATTTCTAATCTCCTACAAAGACTTAATTCAATCACATATTTCTCTCAACCATCGATGCAATGGAGATTTCATAAAAATTCACAAAATTTAAAGACAGCTCAGATTTATTGGTTATTCTTCTGACTTAACTCAAGACCTTGAACGAGGTAATGAACATCTACTTCAGTCTATCCTATGCCTCAAAAATGATCGTTCACTTGGATCTTTAATCTTATTTTAAAATCTCTGGGCCATGGGTTACATGTTGCCGCTGCGCTACTCTGATTGGTTATCTACTTGTATACTAAAATCAGCTTACAATTCTTATCTAAGGATTCATATCAGACACCTAGGTCACACGACATCTATAGATCTAAGAAAATTTCAAAGATATCGATATATTTAAGGTAAAATCCAAAATCCTTAGATTACAACTAACATAGGAAACATAATCGAAGCAATTATCCCAAAAGTTTCTGTATAACCTCAAATCACTACCAAAACCTTAAAACCCAAATATTCTGCAATATTATTATCTCATTGTCACACTAACGAGCCAGCTTACCCAATCCGATCATATCATCCAAGTTCGCGATAATGGACTATCCTCAATAGCTAATCCACAATTATCCAACATCCAAAATTCTTGATGTTCTAATAACCCCGAAGCAAACCACGTAGACTTTCAAAACCTCAATACTTCAAATAAAATTCTGTCACCCAAATCAAAAGTATAGCCACTAGAGCAAGACTTCCTTGCCCCATATTCTCAATAATACTTGCCATACCCAACAGATCCAAATACTTAGCCTCTCTATCACGCGGTTGGCCACCTTCATACATTGACCTCCATTTCGGCGGCATGATCAGCTACTAATATTTGTTCTGAAATAAGAATAATATTCGTGAGGTTGCAACATGGATCGAATATTAACCAGGACACTAAATGCTAGGCGATCGAACATAACTAACATATCCAGGCTTAGTTAAGTGAACTAACTTAACTTGATAAGCACACTAACTAGGATATTGCAACAAAACAATCACTCCTAACTATTGATTCTGACTTAGTTCTATTCTAAGTTATACAAATTAGGGCAACTAGAACTATCCTATCTAATCTAATCATTATACACATTTATCTACTTATTCAATTTATCTTACTCTAATCTAAACATTTGTATAAGATCCAGATCAAATGTAAGGCATCTCTTGTCTTTGATACCAATTGTGACGATTCTAAAAATCCTAATTAGAATCCAGTAGAGTTTCGGCTGTAAAATAGTCGTTAGACTAATATAAACCTGTACAATATCCCTGTACAGTATATATACATGACACAATAACAACCAACACAGAATCCAATCGCCACAATATATTCGTGGCTCCAACATCGCGTCTCCAGACACAACGTCGGACAGATAGATGCCACTAGGTACTAAAATACAAATTATAATAATATGCAGAAGCTTATATATAACCATCAATACAGCAGCGGAACTAATTCATCAAAATATACAAAATGTTATCCACAGTGTACAAAATTACAAAATCTAAGTCTACAAAGTCATCTTCCAAGGTCAATAGCCTAGCTAACTTCTAATTTTCTATCCCGCCTCATCGAGTCTTAGGCTCATACTCATCTGAAGGTAAGAAAACAGTAATTGTGAGCCAAATATTTAGTAAGATACAATATAATCAATGATAGTAAGCAATGTACTCAAAATAAAATAAAGGAAGTAAGAGTATAATATAAATGCATAAATATAAAATATGATCAAATCTACTTTTCGAAACATATTTATCTTTTCACATTTTATATCTGATTCATTTAAATTCTAAAATATGTAGAAATTTTTTTATCTTTATGGACTAGAGCCGGTAGGTCTTACCAACTAATGGTGTAGTCAAATCGAGGAAAGGATCATGTTAATCCACATGATCTAAGGCACTAACCACGAACCTCAAACTTTAACGCCTTGTAGTGGACGATATACCTATAATCGTAGATATATTGGATCTATAGTCCTTATTCTTATGCCACCATGTTCCTCGTGGCCCAAAGACAATTTCTTAATTTACCACAGTAATATCATAAGGTATGTCAAAAAATATTATCCTCTGATATAAAAATCATTAGTCATATTTCACGATTTCTTTTTATATTTCATATTGGAGACTCTGCACAAATATTCATACTTCTTTTTCCTTGAACTCTCACACCAGGAAAAAGTTTCAAATATCAGATAATAGATAACAAATTGTAGAGTTTCAATTATTTGATACAAATTCATAATTTTATATCATTGCAAATACGGATATAGATTTCATATTCTGATAGATACAGATACATATTTTTTATATTTTTATGAGTTTAAATCTTCACATGCCTTTAAATATATATATAAATTATCGTAAAACTTGGAACAATTGAGAAATTACTACCATAACGAGCCAAACATAATTTTAGAACTTCTGGATAACAAATACCTTCACACTTCCATATAACATAATNGTTGCTTCCGCTATTTATTTAACGGGGTCGAAACACGTTAGCACGAAACGTGCTTTTTCAGGGTTCACTTTGATACTTGATACGACATAAAAGTAGAAAACCAAGGACGCTGAGGAAAGCTCCGACACTCAATTTTAAAATCAAATGAGCAATATATGAAGAATAAAATTTTCTATCTCTATAAAAAATAAAAATCCCCCAAATCCACTGTCATCCTTTTAATTATCTCCTGACTTCCCTTAATCAAACCTTACAAACATTTTATTAATATTACTTTCAAGTTAAAGGAATTCCATTTTACTTTATTCCTTATTCATCTCAGCCGTCAGCTAGGAGAACCTGAACCCCATCATAAAAAATGATACCCATAATACAAAAAACGATCTCTAACAGTTTTTGTCTAATTTTATTTGTAAGGCAAAACGTAAACTTTTTCTTGCTATATTGATATTAATATAAATTTTATAACAATAAAAAACCTCTATTGAGTGTAAATAATTAAAATGACAAATTTATGTCAAATATATTTTAGAGCTATCAGTAAAATTTTAGTTAAGTCATCAGCTTATAAGATGATATCAAAAAAGATAACTTTGGAAAAAAAAATGCATAGCATGAAATTAGGGGTAAATTACAGGTCAAGAATAAAATTGAAGTAATTAAAATTAATAATTTTGATGTGTCTTGGGGGCCTCAATTATTGTACAAATTAGAGAGTTAGGTCGATTACTCGATTGGCCAAAATAGTAGTGGGTTTGGTATTTGTGGTTACAAATTTTAATCTTGTACACCATAATAAGACAAATAAGCGGTAAGAGGTATATGAGATTCACTCATTGATATATCATCGAATACTCAAATTAATAATTTTTTTTAAGAAGACAAAAAAACGTGAAGAAAAGGAAAGCTTGATAGAGGATGGGAATGAATATGACTCGGGAGGACATGACTCTATTCAAATGCACTTGTTATTTAAGTATCTTTTTAGGATCACTTTCCTTTTTTTTTCCTTCCTCTAATTTGGGAGGCGTGGAATTTATAATCGGGTTTTTAACCATCTGATCAATCCAAAAATTGCTACCTGTACTGAAAAGTGTTTCATGATTGTCGGTGTAAGGGGTTAATTTTGGAGCGTAACTGCCCTTTGAATCAATAAGGAAACTATTTGACTGTTAATATGAAAACTGTTTCGGCCGTTTCTAGATTTGATTATTTACTGGTATATTATTATCCCTCAATGTCTTATAACAATTTATCAGGATTAAATGTCTCGTTTGATGCCTTGCAAGGCAGTTATTCGATTAATCCATTCAATTTAATACTTCTATATTTGGGTCGTTGACACATTGCCCCTACTCCAGCTTTAGGTTGGGCTGACTCATTTTGGACCATACATAACATTAGCCTCCCCTACTTGGAGTTTTGAATTCAAATTCTAAGCATGTCATTTATAGAAAGCTAATAAAGTAGTCATTCGTACCAACTGTGCGCACCTTGACCGTGGATCTCTTACTGATTGGCATTCTTATTTAGTAGGATTTTATTCTCTATCGTTATTGATCATGATTTAATGCCTTTTTAATCTTGATTATAAATTAAGGGTCTCTCTTCATATTGCATCCCAGAACGTCTTTTTTTCTTATTCAGTAACACGTTACTCTTTGCAAACATGTCATTTTTACGGTTGCCAGAGGGTGCTGATGCTGAAGATGGCCAAGAAGATCCTTCAAGTTTGGCAATCATTGACCTTAGATGTACTTAAAATTTATCTTGGTTACCCTCTTTTATTGGAGAAACTATCTTAGTTTTTCTCTTTTATATCCGTCCCAATGCTAGGCTCGTGTGTTGTAGCACAACCCTTGTTTTATTGACCCTTGTAGAAATGATTAAGATATATGTTGTCAGCATAAGTGGACTTTTTTTTTCGTTCTCTTATTTCTCGTTATACATTTGGCACAACTCATGTTCAAGTACCTAGAGAAAAGTATATTTTTTTTTACATTCGGGTCGCTATCCTATATCTTCTTCCTTTTCTTTCTTATTTTTAGCATTATACTTTCTATGTTCGAATCTTGTACATTATAAAAGGATCTAATGAATAGAACTATATAAATGAAAATTTATTTTTTTCATATATCTTCAATATTACTATTCGTGTGTTGAATGTCTGCTCATATATTTGGATTTTGCTCACCTTTTTTTATTAGAGGCCCAAGAGGTAGAGGAGGCACCTTGTGTTGGTTTTCTGCCATTAGAGCTCTCTAACAAGTCCCCTAAGGTTGGTTTTCCATGAACCATGTATGACTGATGGCGTTTATCCTGTGAAAAGGTATTGTGACACCTATGCTGAGAAGACCACTAAAATTTTCTTGATTTTGTATTGGATTGGAACTCTCTAAAGGGATTGGACATTTGGTCGTAAAGCCTTTGGATCTCTAAGTAACTATCAGCATCTGACCATTCTCTAGGTCAAATGATTGTATTAACTAATGATGTGACTTCATCTTTATATGGGTCATTTTAGCAGGTGAAAAGTGAGACTCTTGTCTACTTGATTTAGGATTAGTCATGATCATTATGAATCACACAAACACACAAAAGAACAATTAATGTGACAAATTAATGTAATCTGAGTCTTATTAAAATGGTTAAATATATCATATAAGTACCCCATAAGCTATGAGTAAGACAAACCTCTAACCCTTACATACTCAGGAATGGGTTTACTAATAGTATTTTTTAAGGTGAAGAGTGTTCTAGGCCCTTGCATGGATTACCAAAAATTAAATAAGATTATGATTAAGAATAAACATCCCCTCTTGAGGATTGATGATTTATTTGATCAATTGTAAGGGGTTAGGATTTTCTCAAATATTGACTTGTGTTCAGGATACCACTAATTGACGATTAAGTGGAATAATATTCCAAATACGGCTTTTAGGACGGAGTACTGCTATTATAAGTTTTCAGTGATGCCTTTTGGATTAATAAATATGCCAGCATCATTTATGAATTTAATAAATCGGGTCTTCCAGCCGTATCTTGATCTATTTGTGGTAATTTTTATTGATGACATCCTGATTTATTCAAAAAGTAATGAGGAGCATGAGGTCCATCTAAGGATAGCACCGGTAAGGCCTACTAGTTATGATCCCTAAATAATGACTGAATTTCTGTATATTTTTGAATCTAAAGGAATCAAATATAAAATATGAAAAGATAAATGTATTTTGAAAACTGCATTTGATCATATTTCATTTTTATGCATCTGTATTATACTCATATTTTCCTTTTCTTACTTTATTTTGAGTATATTGCATATTCTCTTTGATTATATTGTGTCTTACTAAGTATTCGGCTCACTCCTTGTTATTTTCTTGCCTTCAGAAAAGTACGAGCTTATACCCAATGAGGTGGAGTAGAGATTTCAGTTGGCTAAGCTGTAGATTTGGAAGATTATCTTGTAAACTAAGATTTTATTATTTTGTACTCATGTATGGAACTCTTTTGTACATTTTGATGGCTATGTATTGAGTTATATTAATAATGTACAAATTAGTTTAGTTCCAGTATGTATTGATGATCATATATGCTTTTGCAGGTTATTATAGTTTTATTTTTAGGTATGTAGTGACATCTTTTATAAGCTAACATTATATCCAGAGATATGATGGTGCCACGAATGGATTGTGGCATTTTGGATCCTATGTGTGTTGTGATATGTATACTTTTGTACAAGTAAATTATACAGATTTATATATAGTTTGATGATTATTTTGCATGTAGAATCCTACTAGTTTTTTATTAGAATATGGTCCATTACAGCTTGGTATTAGTAAAGGAGATGCCTTAGGTTTGATCTGAATCTTATATGAAAGTTTTGATTAGAATAAAATAGATTGAATAAGTAGATGAAGGCGTAAGATGATTAAATTAAACCGGATAGTTTTAGTGATTCTAGTTTAAATAACTTAAGTTAGAACTAAGTTAAGATCAGTATTTGTGTCGAATCGTATAGATTGTAGTGTTCTAATTAGTGTTCGAAGCATGAACCAACCTATATTATTTTTATTTCAGAAAAGATATTAGTAGCTAACTGATCGTACCTAGACGAAGAACTACACGTTGTGGTAGTCAATCGGGAGATTGAGAAATGGAGTATATGAAATTCTTTGAAAGGATGGCGGACATTATAGAGTGTATGGCATGGTGGAAGCTATGATGGACTAAATACTCACCCAGACTAGGAATAGGAATGCTTGAATAGCATAATAAGTGAGACGGATGGGGGTGGAATCAGCTGCTTGTGGTCAGTATAACTTGGAGTTAATTTCTAATGTTAGTGAATCCAAAGATGTCGATTTATGATCGATTTAATAATAATTATAAAATGCCTGAATTTTTGGGTGGCGCGGATCCTATAAAAGTTGAAATGTGGATCCTGAGAATTGAAATGGTGTTTGTGGTGACCCAATGTTTGGGAGGAGATAAGGTAATATTTACCTCATATAAGTTAGAAGACGAAACCAACCATCGGCAATTGATGAGAAAAGAGTCATGGGTTGGGAGGATAAAAAGATATTGTGGAATATGTTTGTAAGGTACGGGTTCCTAAAACATAGTAAATCTAGTAATTAAGTTCATATACTTGATATAATTAAGTTTTAGATAAGTGAAATTGAAAAAAATTAAAAAATTAGCCTTAGTACAGTACATTATAGGGCTGGGCTCGCTACAGGCTCGAGCCCAACAGAGGGCACTAATTCCAGAAGCTACTGAACTCGCCGTAGGCTCGAGCTAATAGAGGGCACCAATTCTAGAAGCTGTCGAGCTCGCTGCAGGCTCGAGCGAAGATGGTAGTGCCAAATCCAGTGGTGAGTGCGCTTGATGCACGCTCACTGTACGCTTGTGCGCTCTACGCTCGCCTATATGGCGCTCAAGTGCTAGTTTGATAAACTCACCACTAACTTACTGTTTTGCGATTTTTAAAGGGGAGAAAGGAGAGAGAATTAGGCACGAAAGGCAGAGCAGTGAAGGAAGAAGAGAGGAAAAGAGAAAGGGAAGGGTCTCTTTGCCAATTTCGACTCGATCAGAGTAAGAAAAACGATAAATCAGGCTGAGATAAGTGTACCCTAAACTCTATTCTTCCTTGTTGCTTTTAGATATCTCCATTTAGGTATTATTACTCTAATATCCTCCTCTAAGATTTGTTATGAATAATGCATGATTTCTAAATTTCTCATGATTTTATAGGTATATTTCATGTTTAAGTATAAGTATTATGATTTATAGTTACGATTTCGTGGTTTGGCTTGCGTTTCGTGTCCGATTGGTGTTCGGAACATTTTTTTCCAAATCCTAACTCGAAAATGGAGGTATGGGATTGTTATAAAATTTGAGTTATGAAGTAAAAATGTTATTTGATAAATTATTTAAATTTATTTGACATGTTTATTTGAAATGTGCTAAAAAATTATACTGTTAAAAAAATATTGAGAACTCCAAGATTATCTGAAGGCCTAGTTGTATAAATTTGAAATGACTTTTGAAGAATGATGAACTAAGGCCATGAATTAAGAACAAGAATTAAACTTTTTCCAAGTTAAGTTAAAATTAGTAAGAAACTGGACTTAGGATTTGATATTTAACAGGTAGCATTCTCCGGCATGCCATGGATATTATAGTGAAAACTTAAAGATTATCCTGGCCATGTATGTCAGTAGGTAATATTCCTTGACAAGTCTTAAGATATTACAGTGGTAATCGAGGATAACTCCATCTATAGGGTGATATGTGGTCTGTCTTTTCTCGGGCTGTTACTATGGAGGATAAGAATTTATACCATCTTGTTCATCAAGATGTAAATAAGGAGGATGAGAATTTATGATCATCCTACCCTCGAGATGTAAATAAGGAGGACCCTATGGTCTTAGATTGTGTGGAGTATCACAATCTATCATCAATTATTCGCTCCCTTAGTTATAGGGCCTACTAGCTCGGGTCCTTCAAGAAATAAAAGTTAATTTAAAGGATAAGTAAGTTGAATTGATTTACGATTTTCAGTATAATTTTTCTGGCTAAAAGAAGTGGAAGAAATAATTGAATGAAAAGATAAAAGAAACAAAAAAAAAAGATTTTGTCTCCAAGTTCATGTTTATACATCGTTTCATAAATTTGCCTTATCCATATGCACTTATGATTCCTAATCCCTTCTATGTCTTCATTTCTATTAATATTTGTATTTTATATAAAAAAATTACATGACCTTGTTATTATAGTACCTTACTGAGCAATTGGCTCACTCATTATTATTTTGTCTACCCTTTCAGATGATATTATTAAGTTGATACCTGATGAGAAAGAGTGAAGTTAGGGATTAGTTAATGAAGATTTGTTGTACCTTGAAGACGAGCATTTTTGGATATGTTAATGTATTATGAACGTAATCAACTAATGTTTTGGATAATGTTACATATTATTATGGCATAGCATGTTGTATGTTATTATAGATTATTATTTTGCTTTCGCAGGTTATTTTGTGGATATAGTTATATTTCTGTAGGTTTGATTTTGGATTTGCACAGATTTCAAGATGGCATCTCTATTTAGATCCAATATGGTAGTTGTGAGTGCTGTGTTAGAGATATGAATAATATGACATTTGATGTTGATCTTGTGTATGAGTTGTATATGTATTGTGGTTGAAAGAGTAATATGAAATATTGAGGTCTAATTGTTTATATGTCTTGTACAGGTTATATTCATTAGGTTTTATGTATGGTTTTCGTCCATATTTAGAAGAAATTTTATCTAATTTTCTGTAAAAATTAATAAATTAAATTAATGGTATATTAGTTTAATTTGTTTAAGTATGATTATTGATAGAGGTCATTAGAGGATGGTGACCCGTTCCGTCACAATGTTCGTATATATTGTTATGGATAAATATTTTTTGATAGTTTCTGGGAGTATATTTCAAATTGTGAACAGTTCAGACATATAATCAAGGATTATCCTTATACCTAGGTCGGACAATGAAGAAGTTTAGTACCTTGGATCGGGGTTTTGCGGTGATGCCACAAGGTGCAGATGTGTCATCTACCATGGTGAAAAGTAGGATTTTTCAATTTTGATATTTCAGTATATGTATTATTTTAGATTTTGAATCTATATTTTTATTTGTATTTCTTAAGTTTATTCGTTTATTTGAGGATCATAAACTTTATACTAATTGTATCGAGGTCTACGACATTTTCTTGGGTCCGTAAATATAATTAGTTAGGCTCATTTGATTGCTTTGTGGTGCCAAGGTTTGATATGATATTGGGGTGATATGACTAGTGAGTCGTCATGTTAGTATGAATTGTGGTTGGTAAGAATATTATACTTTGCAATCGAGTTGTGAAATTTTGTGTCTAAGGCAGAGTTGATCAAGTAGCGACGAAATTAGTATCGTTTCATCTGCAAGTTGTTAAATGAGGATGTGTGTCAAGTTTATTTAACATATGAAACCACATCTAGAAGTCATCTTGTGATCACTAATAATTTTTGATTGTGTAAGTATTCGAGGATGTTTCTTGGAGGAAAGGACTAAGCTGGTTCATCTTTTGATAGGTAAATCGATGTTGCTGTCAAGGTTACGTCGTGATCGGCACCGATTTATAAGGATTCTGTATAGAATCAAGGAAGCATTGATTG
The DNA here is from genome assembly GCA_025585075.1 of Nepenthes mirabilis. Taxonomy (NCBI): domain Eukaryota; kingdom Viridiplantae; phylum Streptophyta; class Magnoliopsida; order Caryophyllales; family Nepenthaceae; genus Nepenthes; species Nepenthes mirabilis. The sequence goes on from JAODPA010075378.1 coordinate 15,305, forward strand.
GGTACCCACCGTGGGATGCTTTAGAATCTTTAGGGTGAGTAAGATGAACCGATGAGGTTACTTATGGATGACTAAAAATTTAGGTTGTTTAGTAGATAAATAGTTTGATTAGCGGGCATTTAGAAAATAAATAAGAGACTCATTCAATCTATTGTAAGAGTTTGGTATTTTCTAAGATCGATCTGTATTCAGAGTGTTATCAATTGTGGATAATTGAGAGTTGTGCCTGTGGCAGCATTCAGGATAAAGATACGAGCGTTACAAGTTCCGATAATGTTATTTCGGTTTGTAGTTCGTTAGCATTTTTATGAATTTTATGGAACGGATCTTCCGACCATATTTAGGTCAATTTTCTAAGGGCATTATCAATAAATTCAAGGAATTTTGATGGGGTATAAACTCTATTTGAGGACTATATTATAGATTGTGAAAGGCAATTAGCCGTGTCCTAAATTGAGAAAAGAATGTGAGTTTAGTTGAAGGGAAGTGTTATATTAGGCATGTGGCTTTTTCAGTAGCATGATTGTGGGTCTATTACCCATTGAAGTGGTGGCTTATTGGGAAAGACTAATTAATGTCATGAAGGTGTACAGTTTTCTTAAGTCTAGCTAAATCTGATAAGTTATCTGTTAAGTGTTCTTTGAGAATTGCAACGTCCGTGAGTCGTTTGGCTTAAAAACGATCGGTATTCGTCGGAATGAGATATGTGGGGATAGCTTTCGAGGAATGAATGGTAAATTGTCGATTATGTCATTTGGGTTGATCCTTGATGGATTTAGTGAATTATAATAAAATGTGATGCTTTTGAGAAAGATTTAGGATTGTGTTTTCCTACATCGTATATGGGTCGTTGTCCTTGGGTTAAGTTGATGGAAAATCTATGATCGGAATTACTCCACCTATGGTTTAGAGTTAGCACTTGAGGTCTTTACTTTGAGGATTTATAGGTGTTGCTTATAGAGATAGTTATTATTTAATTGATTCTAAAGGACTGAGAAGTTTCTCAAGAAGAGATGATCATGCGGCACTACAAGTTAGTAAATCTGCTTAAGAACTGTGAAGGTGAACCTCAGTGTCCTTCAATGAAAGTGAATATTATTGCCGATTGTTTGATGTTGAGAGTCTTCAGAATTGATATGTCTTCAATGCTTTATAGGAGATGTGGAAGGATGATCCTCGCACAGGTCTAATATTTGAGCCAATGGGGTGCATTGCTTTTGGTTTTTGGGAAGAAGTGTTGTATCAGAAATATTGAAGTTTTGAAATTATAAGATAAAAAGCTCTCGTGGTTCTGTTTCTGGGTTGTTAGGATGGTGAGGTTTATGGGTGCTGTTTGGACAATTGTAGATTTGGCTGACGAGGACGGCCCATTTATCGCAAATTTGGATGATACGTTCGGATTGAATAAGTCCTCGGATTCAAAGCGCTCACTTGTGTTAGCTGCCCAAGGCAATCATGTTCAATCGAAGCCGTTCTCTATAAATGTAGAATTTCCTCTGTTTTTGGAACAGGGCTCGGTTGAGAATTGGAATAGGCAATCGATTTGCTCAGAAGATGCTAAGGCCTTGTTTACAGATTCCTCTTCTGGTGCACCGGCTTCTATGTCTCATGCAAATCAGATAAGGGGGCCTCATATCTCTCTGTTGTTGTTCCTCCCAGCCCTCATCAAAAGGCTCTACCTACAGGTGTTACACCCTCACCTGTTAATTTATCTGATGCGTCAAATTCTAGCAGGATGAATTGCACATCCCAGTCTTCCTAGTCTACCATTGTTCAAAAGGAGGGATTAAATATAAGCATGCCTCTGAGGTTTTTTCCTCTGTAGAAAGTGGATGGAGAAATTGCTATTCTTATCTCTCCTAATGAAGTTATCAAACAAGGGGAGGCGATTTGGGGGGCTATTTTGATTGGCTATTTTTATAAAAAAAATCTCTGTATTTCCATGCTGTCAATTTCATAGCCCGCAAAATATGGGCTTGGTTTGAAATATGTCACATTGCGGGTAATGATTCTAGTTTCTTTTTCTTCCAATTTTCATCCACTGCGATGATGAAAAATTGTCTGGTTATCAAACCTTGCGCATTTGCAGGGAAAACTTTGTTCCACAAATGTTGGCAACCAGGGTTGCTATTGTCCAAGGAGGAACATAAAACCTTTCCTATTTGGACTAATTTGCTAAATGTGCCGGTGAAATTCTTGACGGTATGCATATCACCCAGTCATACAAGGCCAATAAAATACTACCCTAACCTCCCGTGGTCCAGAGGTAGTCATTGTGCTTCTACAGTAACATCCTAAGGCTTGTCAAGAGTATTATCCGCTACAATATATGGCCAGGATAATGCTTGAGTCTCTATTGTAACACTAATGGCGGGCAAAGGGATATTACCTTTCATTACAAATTCTATGGTCTTAGTTTTATGATTTTTTCTTTTGAGGGAAGGTCCACCACACTTCATTCCACAATATCTCCATCTCGGAGAATGATTCGATCACATATCACATTCTAGATTTCCCTTCGATTATATATACGACCATTATCTTTCCTTCGAAAATAAGTCTTTTCACAAGTCAATTTAGATGTATGAATGTCACAATGCATAGGAAAGATTAAAACTCCTTACCACATTAGGTAATTATCACATTGGGGGCCTCCAGAACACATTGCTTTCACACACGGAGCATAATCATATTTTTAGGGGCTTATAATTAAATACAAGTAATTAATCATACTTTCATAACAATTAATTAGGGTGGAAGCATGTAAATCTTCCATTTATTTTGGGTTAACAGTACTGGGGCCATTTTTAGAGCTTTCAAACGATACAAATGGGTCGATACTTGCGAGATCGGACACCCAATCAAAGTATATGCATAATTAGAACATGGTAATTCATATTTTGGGGTTAATTTAACATATAATCGAAGGAAAGGGGGAAAATCCCGAATCGGGCGCGATTAGGGTTTTGGCGAAGTCAAACCGAACAAATCGAAAAGCAAATCAGTTAATAAACCATCAATACTTCAAGAAATAATCATAGGTTACATGTTCTTCATGATTTGGGTGGATATCGGGATAAAAATACCTGAAAGAAAACAAATAAAAATCAAAAGAGGAGATAAAAAGGGTATGGGAGTACTTGTCTCGACCCAATTTACCATCTTTATAACTAGCTCTCGGACAGATTCAAACTCATAGGCATCGATCTCCTGCTTCGATCTCCCCCTTCTCTCTCTATTCTTCATGCTCTCTCTCTCTTGGGGTTTGGTTCACGCGCAAAAATGAAATCGTGAGGCTCCAGCCTGCATTTTATAATGGCCTAGCGCTCGAGCGCCAGGTAAGCGTGCAGCGGGCGCAGGGACACTGTTTTCAACCGCTCGAGCACCCAGCAAATGAGCAGTGGACGTGACCATTCTGTTTTTGGCACCCGCCTACTAAGCTCGAGCTCACGGCAAGCACCGTGCTGCTGGCAACACGCAGCAGCCCGATTTTTTTCGTTTTTACTTCAATACATTTTCTTTTGCATACATCAAGCCTAGTCTTGATTATTGTCATATTAATTACCTTCTAATTATGACATTTTGGAACCGAAACCTTACAATGCTCTCCCACTTATAAGAATTTCATCCTCGAAATTTAACGAATCTCAAGATTTATTTAAACCTACGTACCCCAGAAAAGATGGGGATACTTTTCCCAATTTCGTCCTCTCTTTCCCACGTCGCTTTCTCGCGAGAATGATTCATCCATAAAACTTTCACAAGAGGGATCGTCTTCAAGTACAAAATTTAGTCCTTAAGATCTAAGATCTCTACCGGCTCCTCCACATATAATAAATCTTCGTTGATAGCCAAAAGATCATAATCAATTAGATGCACTGGATCGTAGACGTAGTTCCTCAACATCAAAACATAGAAGACGTTGTGTACCTCGGCCAAACTCGACGGCAACGCCAAACGATATGCCACTTCACCTACTCTTTTGAAGATCTCAAAAGGCCCAACAAATTGCGGCTTCAGCTTCCCCTTGACATCAAATCTGAAAACTCTCTTCCACAGCGACACTTTGAGGAAGACAAAATCGCCGACCTCGAATCTAAGCTCGGATCTCTTTCAATCGGCATAACTCTTCTACAGACTCTGGACGATCTTTAACTTCTCAATGGACCAGGCAAACGCATGTCCCCGTCTCCTCCCAATGGATGGAAGATCGGCACTTCCTATCGTAAAGTGCCTCAAAAGGAGCCATACCAATACTTGCCTGAAAACTGTTGTTGCAGGTAAACTCGTCCAACGCCAGATGATCATCCTAATTCCCTCTCATCTCTATCACCGAAGCTCTAAGTATATCCACCAATACTGAATTGTCCGCTCAAACTAGCCATCATTCGAGGATGGTAAGCTGCACTAAATTTCATATTCGTTCTTAATTTTCTATACAAGCCCTCCCAAAATTTAGAGACAAACCATGGATCATGATCGGACACAATAGATGCTGATCTCGCTGATGTACAACTGTGCCAGATGATCATAGGAATATATAGTTCAAATGGCTATAAAATGGACAGATTGCGTCAGCTGATCCACAATGACCCAAATTGCATCATGGTTCTTCGGAGTCCTGGGCAACCCAAATACAAAATCCATCAAAATATCTTCCCACTTCCAAATGGGGATGGACAAGGGTTGCACTAATCCAGAAGGCTTCCTCCTTTTAGCCTTCAACTGCTGACAAATAAGATATCAGCCCACAAAAGCAACAATCTCCCTCCGTATGTTCCTCTACTCAAATATTTTTCTCAAATCCTGGTACATCTTATTTATTCCTAGGTGAATCGTGTACCGAATCCTTTAAGCCTCCTTCATGATCTCTTCCTCCAAATCCTTATCATCTGGTACACAAAGCCGCTTCTGAAATCTCAAAATCCCATTTGCACGTACCTTAAAATCAACTCGGGAATCTCTACCATGATCGCTAACAATATTCATCAAAAATGGGTCATTCACTTACCCTTCTTTGATCCTTTGGAGGATCTCGAGCTGTACTTGTAAAAAGGATAACATCATCCTATTACCCTTGATATAGCACTGGATGTGACAAGACTTCAGATAGTCCAATATCTCCATCTGCTTAATTTGCATCGTCGCTACCAAACAAGTTCAGTAACTAAGGGCATCCGCAACCATATTCGCTTTCCTCGTTCCATACTGAATCTCACAATCATAATCTTTGAGGAACTCAATCCATCACCACTGCCTCATATTCACCCCTTTTTGTCAAAATAAATACTTGAGGCTCTTGTGGTCGGAGTACACTAGAAATTTCTTACCATACAAATAGTGCTCCAAATCTTCAATGAAAAAACCACAGCGGCTAACTCCAAATCATGAGTTAGGTAGTTCTTCTCGTGGGTCTTCAACTGCCAAGACCCATAAGCAACCACCTTCCCATTCTGCATGATGACACAACCAAGCCCCACCTGCGAGGCATCACAGTACACCTCAAACCCACTAGAATTATCAGGAAAAGTCAAAATCGAGGTAGACGTCAACCGATCCTTCAACTCTTACAAGCTTCGGTCACACTCTTCGGTCCAGTCAAAGCTCACTTCCTTCTTCATCAAACGGGTGAGAGGTAAAGCGATCCGAGAGAAATTCTCCACAAAACAATGGTAGTACCCGACCATCCCCAAGAAGCTTCGGACCTCCGACACGATCGTGGGTTAACTCCAACTAATCACCGCCTTAACTTTCTTTGGGTCCATTGAGATGGCTCCATCAAAAATGATGTGATCCATGAATACTACCTCATTGAGCCAAAATTCACACTTCTTTAACTTCGTGAACAACTGATGCTCCCAACGGGTCTGAAGCACGATTCTCAAGTGCCCTTCGTGGTCGGTACAATCCTTGGAATAAATCAAAATGTCGTCGATGAAAACCATGACAAACTTATCAAAGTAAAGCTAGAAGACCCGATTTATCAGATCCATAAATATGGCTAGTGCATTAGTCAATCTGAACGGCATCACAAGGAATTCATAATGACCATACCTCGTCCGAAAAGTCGTCTTTGCTACATCCTGCTGATTGATGAGAAGTTGATGATATCCGGACTAAAGATCAATCTTAGAGAACACTTGGGTCCCCTGTAACTGATCAAAGAGATCATTAATCCATAGAAATGAATACTTGTTCTTAATTGTGATATTGTTCAACTCGTGATAGTCTATACATAGCCTCAAGGTCCCATCCTTCTTCTTGACAAATAGGACCGGAGCACCTCATGGCGAAACATTGGGTCTAATAAAACTTATATCGAGTAAATCCTATAACTATTATTTTAATTCTTTTAGCTTAGCAGGGGCGATAGATAGGGAGTCATAGATATAGGCGTTGATCCTGGCACAAGATTAATCCAAAACTCAATTTTACGATGTGGCGGTAAGGCAGACAACTTATCAAAAAATACATCTTCGAACTCACACACAACTGGAATGTCCTTCGCAGTCAACTCCTGACTCTCCACCACACTAACGTAAGCCATAAAGGTTTCACACCCACTCTGCAACAAATGGCGAACCTGGAGAGCATAAATAAAACTAGATGCCTCCACTCTCCAAACTCCCTGAACATGAAAAGGTTCACATTCTAGGACAGCAAAGTCCACCCTCTTGTGGAAGCAGTTATCAAAAGGCACTGAACAAAAAATACCACAAATAGGGAGTATATCTTCCACTACGTCGTCTGATGCTTTGGCCTCACTAGCAGATACTACAAAAACTATTCCTTATACCACAGGCTTTGGAGTACGGACCTTTAGTGACTGAGGACATTCTTTAGCTCTATGCCCCACTTGACCATAGTTGAAACAGGCAGCCGCTAGCTTGAAATAAGGCCTACCTCCATGCATCTTCCCACAATGCTGACATTGGCCCACTGAAGCTTGAGACGATGCCGAGGTCTGACTACTCTTCTTATCAGAATCTGACTGCTTAGACTTCTTGAACGGCCTCCTTGAACTGACTCCAGAACTAGCACTCACTCTTACTTGACGATCATTTCTTATAGAACTCATCCTTTACGAGCTCTTGCTCATGGATCAAAGCACGATCCAACACATCGGCATAGGTCATCAGCTTGAGGGTCACCAACTGCTTGTGGATATCATCCCGCAAGCCCTGCAGAAACTTTCTCATCTTTCTCTCCTCATCCTCTATCATATATGAACCAAACCGTGACAATTCAGTAAACTTGGCATCATATTCAGCCATGGTTCGGCTACCATTCCTCAATCGGATGAACTCCTCTTCCTTTTGAACACGGAGTTTGGAAAGAAAGTACTTCTCTAAGAACACCTCCTCAGACATTTTCCAGGTGATCTCATCCTCAGGCACTCCCAATGCCCTTTTCTTCATCATCCATCAATGATATGCCTCACCCTCTAGCCGGTAGGACACAAACAAAATCGATCCTCCTCGGGGCACTTAATCACTATGAACACTTTCTTCAGGCTCTCAAACCACGTGTCTGCCTTTATAGGGTTGGGCTCCTCCAGAAACGCAGGAACTCACTCCTGGACAAAGCGATCGTATGCGAATGGTCCCAGATTAACAGGGGCCTGAACAGGAGCCAGAGTAGGAACAGGGGTGAGATTTCGCTGCTTCATATTCTCAATGATGCTTGCCATATGCCCCAATAAATTCAAGTACTTAGCCTCTTGATCTTGGGATCGACCACCACCTCGCGAGCCTCCATGTCTAGGCGGCATACTTGACTTTAGAAAACACCTTTGAAATAAGAACGATTATAGGTTAGTTAAAAGATCAACCCTAATTATGATATTACTATTTACACAATTAAATAAAACTACCGTCCTATCTTGGCCTGAATCTAAGTTACGTAAGCTAGAGTAACCAAAATTATCTATCCTAACTTAGTCCTTCTATATCTACGTTCACTTATTCAACCTTAGCCTATACTATCCTAAGCTTTCGCATAAGATTCAAATCAATCATAAGGCATCCCTATCTCTGATACCAACTATGATAGACTAAAGATTTTACCAAAAATTCAACAGAGTTCTGTCTATAAAACAGACACCCGTCAAATACAAAGCCCTATACAGAATCCACAGCATACATACAACATAAACACAGGATCCCAATCGTCACAATAGATCCATGGGTGGCATCGATGTCATAACTCCGATACGACGCTAGCTCAGAAAGGATACTAGTTAGGAACTAATTACAATAATAAAAGATGCATACGGAAGCTACTACATCTATCAATGAATAGCGAAACTATCTATATATCCATCATCATCATGACATATATATACATAGCCATAAGCATCAAAATAATTATTACAATATCCATGTCTTATACAAAATAACAAAAATAAGTCCTTAAAAGCTTTTCAATCCGTATCAGCTACCTATCCTGCGCTTACAACCTATTTGGACTCGTTGAGTATAATGGCTTGCTCATTTGGAAGGAAAAAGAAATAAGGGTGAGCTAATAACTCAGCAAGTGCATTATAATTAAAAGCAATAGATAACATAAGCGAAGATAAGTAAGGGAAAGAGACATAATCATGAAAGAGATGCATAAACGGGAACATAATTAAATATGCTTTGGAATACAATTTACTTTTTTAGGGGATATAGTTTATACATGATTATTCATCTTTGTAAACCAAGATCAGTAAGCCTTACTAACTAAATGTGCGAAAGAATGAGGAGGGGAATGTATTACTCTGCACATTCTAAAGTATCGGCTACATTTTAGGCCTATAGCTACTTGGCTATCGGCTATATTTAAGGTCTGCAATTACTCGATCATCGGCTATATTTAAGGTCTGTAACTACTTAACCATCACATGATGCCTATAAACAGGCCGAACACCACGTAGCATAGCGGTATGCCTATCATCCGGTCATATAGGGCCAATAAAACTCTACCCTAACCTCTTGCAATCCTGAGGCAGTTCTCATTCTTTCACAGTAACATTCTAAGGCCTACCAAGAGTATTATCCGCTACAATACGCGGTCAGGATAATCCTTGAGTCTCTATTATAACACTAATGGCAAGCCAATGGATATTGCCTTTTGTTACAAATTCCATAGTCTTAGTTTCATGATTTTTTATTCTTTTGAAGGAAAGCCCACCATACTTTATTCCACAATATCTTCATCCGAGAGAATGATTCGATTACATATCACATTTTGGACTTTCCTTCAATTACATATATGATCATTATCTTTTCTTCAGATATAAGTCTTTTCGCAAGTCAATTTAGATGCATGGATGTCACAATACATAGAAAAGATTAGAATTCCTTACCACATTAGGCAATTATCACTTTGGAAGCCTTCGGAGCACATTTTTTTTTACACATGGAGTACAATCATATTTTTCTAGAGCTTATAATTAAACACATGTAATTAATCATACTTTCATAACAATTAATTAGGGTGGAAGCATGCAAAACTTTCATTTATTTTGGGTGAACATTACCAGGGCCGTTTTTAGAGCTACCGGATGATATAAACGGGACGATACTTGTGAGATCGGATACCCAATCGAAATATATGCATAATTAGAATATAGTAATTCATATTTTGGAGTCAATTTAACATATAATCAAAGGAAAGGGAGAAAATCCCGAATCGGGCATGGTTAGGGTTTTGGCAAAGTCAAACCAAACATATTGAAAGGCAAATCGGTCAACAAACCATAAATACTTTGAGCAATAATCATGGGTTATATGTTCTTTATGATTTGGGTAGGTATCGAGACGAAAATATCCGAAATAAATGAATAAAAATTGAAAGAGGAAATAAAAAGGATATGGGAGCACTTACCTCGACCCGATTTACCACGTTTATAACTAGTTCTCGGATGGATTTAGACTCGTGGGCTTCGATCTCCCCCTTCTCTCTCTATTCTTCACGCTCTCTATGACGAAACATGTTATTTTTTTCTGATAACCTCCGTCAAAAATCATACCAAACTAATATCCATAATTAACTAACATGAAATTTCTGTCAAAAATTGGGCAGAGTTTCCTCTAAAAATGGATCAAAACCATATACAAATAACCTGAATAAATACAACCTGCGCAAGACATATACATAGATAATCTTTAAAATTAAATCTACTACACATCTGCAACACATTCACAGGATCAACAAATGCCATATCATTCATGCTTTAATACGGTACTCTTAACTACCGTATTAGGTCAAAGAGAGATGCCATCTAGGACAAAAATAAATCTAAATATCAAAAATAATGTGGAAGCAACTATAATCATAAATCGACCAGCAGAAGTAAAAATAATATATTGCTCCAACAAAATGCATAACATGCCATGACTATTTATATACAGATTCCTTTCACAAACTATAGCATTTACATTCGCAACAATCAAACTCCCAAAATCTTTAGGGCTTTAGAATTTCATCCAAGTTCTTGCTAAGCTCTAACTATTCCTAATCATCCGGTATTAGCGCTACTAGTTCATTTAGAGGGGAAAAAATTTGCAAGAGTGAGTCGAAACCCAACAAGATATCAAAAATATGCAATGTAAATCTTTCATGTAAAACACAATACAATGAAGAAAATATCATGGCATATAAAAACATGAATACAACAAGGCAAAGGTCATAGAAATATTAGCAAAGCATAAATCAATACACAAGTGCCGAAATTCATAAATCAATTCCAATCTCAATCGTTCTTCAAAATTTAACTTTATTTTTCAAAGGGACCTAAGCTAGTAGACCCTACTAGTCGAGGGAGCAAAAAATCGAGGAAAGATTGTATTCACTCCACACAATCTAATGCCTCCACACAATCTAAGGCCATGGTTCGAAATTTCATGTCCATCTCCATTCGATGTCTAGATTCAAGGTTCAATTTTATATCCTCCAATTAAGTCTTGAGGAGGGGCGAACCACGTATCACTCTGTGGATGGAGTTATCCTCGATTACCATCGTAACGTTCCAAAGCATGCCGGAGAACTTTACCTAACTATATGATAGTCCTAGGTCCGATTTTCTTACCACTTAAACTTAACTTAATGCATTTACTCATAATTTTATAATCAAAGTTCATCATTTCTCAAGGTCAAATCCAAATTCATACAATCAATCTTTTAGACAATTTTAGAGGGCCTCCATAATTCGATAATACAGTTCCATGTAAAGTTTCTAGATACGAATCGTCTAATAAATTGTAATAAAGCACCAGTTGACATTTAAATCTCAAGATTCCAAGTTTTCAAACATAAATTCCCAAATTTTCGTTCTAGGGTTTGGGGTAAACTATTTGAACATAAATCGAACAGAAAACATAAGCCAAATCACGAAATCGGAGTTATAAGTCACAATATATACACATAAATGTGAAATCTAGTCCAAAAGTCATGAGATTCATACATTTAGCATAACAAATCTTAAGGAGCAAGGGTTTTAGAGTATAAATAACATGAAAATATTTAAAAACGATAAAAATGAAAAATGAGGTCCGATATACACTTGGCTTAACCCGATCTACGGTTATTGTTACTTGTATAGGAGTGAAATGACCAAAATCTCCTTCTTTCCACTTTTTCCTCTCCCTCCTTTGTTTCTCTTCATGGTCGTGCTCCAATCTTTTCCCCCTTCCCTTTTTCTAATAAAAACGAAGTCAAGGTCGGTGGGAAAAATCGCGCTCACGCTCGAACGCTCATCGAGTGTCCTTCGAGCGAGCCATTCTGCTAAATGCACCTGAGTGGTACCTCGAGCGCAGCTCAGGTGCCGAGCCCCTTATACCTATTTTTGCTTTCGAATTAAATTTCTTTTCATTTTTTCTTAATCCACTTATCATCAACTTAGTTATATTAACTTAATTACCATGATTTTACTATATTTTAAGAGCCCAGACCTCACAATTCTCCCCCACTTATAGAAATTACGTCCTCAAAATTTAACGAATCTTGAATTTCATACTTAATGAACCTTTCTAATATCTTCAAATTATTTCCAGATTAAGATGGTTATCCTGGAGAACCTTAAATCTCCAAATTGTCCTGATTCTTATTATCTGATGTGTCCTATTTAAAGTTTGAATCCACTAAGTCCGAAGGTAAACCCAATTCATTAACTATTTTTCCAACTTAGTTCTAAACCTTAAACGGGTAAAATTTCTTACTTCCCTTTAGGCTAAGCCTCGAGTTTGAGCATTCGCTTTGAACATTAACTTAAACCTTAAAAGATAGGGATTCAACACCTTCCCGCCGCACAACTCTGATCAATCATTAAACTTCAAGTCATCCGATTAAAATTCCTCACCACAACTAACCCAATCTTGCACCCAAATTCCTTTATCAAGCTTGGCAAAAATTCCGATATAAATATGTGGTAGACATGATTAAAACTGATCTTAAGATATCCATATCACGAAAATAATTCTCACAGATCCTCAATTCACCACAAAATTAGAAATCCTAACTATAGCAGTCACCATAGATTCAATATAGTTTTAGATCGTTACCCAAAATCTCAAGACCTTAACAATTAGCAACCTTAAGATCTCCAAACCCCTACACTGAGCAATCTCAGATTTTATTGGCATACCAAGGAGCCAACTGAGCAACCCAAACACCTCCTCCATAATCAAGATGAGTGGGTCGTCTTGAAACAAAATCATAAGGACTTCTCATTTCAAAATTTCATAGATCTAATACTACGAACACAATTCCATTTCCCAACTTAGGAACGCGACCTCCTATTACCCCAAGTATCGAATCTATCCACAATTTTTCTCTCATTTTCTACGAAGCACTAAGGCATATTAAGTTTATAGACCCTTAACATCAATTGCCAGTACTGATGCCCATTTTTCCTAAAGAAGACCGCAGTCCATCTTCATAATCCTTAAACAAACCCATCCACTTGCAATATCCCAAGGTCAATGTGACGGACCAGGTTATTTTCTTAAATAACCCTCCGTCAATAGTTATATCCACTAATGCCCTTAATTGATATTATAAACTCTACAGAAAATTGGGCAGACTTTTGTTTGTAAATCGGATACAAACACCTGTAATTAATCCTGTACAATAATCTATTATATATATCAACAAACCACAGGATCACATATCAACCACAACATCTCCGGTGGCACCGACGTCATAACTTAGGTACAACGTTGGCTCGGAAATGATGCCTACTAAAGGATACCCAAATAATAACCTCAATAAGTAGCGTGCGGAAGCATGAAACCATAATATACAAGAAACTAAACTATACACATAATATACCTTTGGAATTCCTGAGATACTATCCCCTGTCCTTTGAGTAATCAATCTAAGTCTTCAAGCTCCATAAAAGAGATTAGGTTGCCTATCTCGCTCTTACAGCTCACTTAGCCTTGTCGAGTGTTATAGCATTCTCATCTGAAAGGAGAGATATTAAGCGTGAGCTAAAAGCCCAGCAAGTAT
>JAODPA010075379.1:0-62588 GCA_025585075.1 Nepenthes mirabilis
AAAATCAAATCACATATATTCAATATTTTGTGGTTTTACTCTTTGCCATTTTAATATTTTTTTGGTACTTACAAAAATTGTTAACGTAGCAAAAATATTGCTTCGCCTATTTCAATTTTTCTGTGTTGAGTACTCGCACGGTCCCATCCTTCCTTCTCCGCACTCTTCCATCCGCAAAAATCTCTCACTCTCTCTCTCTCTCTGGTTGTTTGCTGCTTTTTTCTGTGGAATATCGCCGCATTGCAACTACAGCGACAACTCACCCAAACCGGTGAGCATTAAACTTCTGACTGATCGTCAATCTCTTGGCTGTTTAACGTGTAAATCAATGCTCTCTTTCTCTCTCCATTTATTTGGCTGAGCTTTTCTATGATTATGAAGATATTCAATTCCCACATTTCTCTTTTCTCTCCTTCTACTACTAGCTATAGTGACAGCTAGGGTTTTCCTCCGTTATCTTCCCGCTCTAAATTTGGCAAAATGCCGATGTTCCTTCCCCGTGAAAAAAATAAAAAAAATTAAATTTCCTCTTCAACGTTTTCATTTTTGCATTTGTTCTGCAAGAGCTGCCTTTTTTCTGTTGGTTATTTTGTGCGGTGCTGATGGCTTTCAGGGGTTGATTTTGTGCGTGTATTTGTATGGTGGTTTATTCTGTAAAAGTTACGAGGTGTTCGAGAAATGGTGCGAGAGAAAATTCAGCTCAGGAAGATCGATAATGCTGCTGCGAGACAGGTTACGTTCTCGAAGAGGCGAAGAGGGCTTTTTAAGAAGGCTGAGGAGCTCAGTATTTTGTGCGATGCTGATGTTGCTCTCATCATCTTCTCTGCGGCTGGCAAGCTCTATGAATACTCCAACTCAAGGTTTCTTTCCCTTCCACCTCTCAATCTATTATGTATTTTTTTAAAATTCTTTTTTACTACAGATGTTTAGCTCTTCCATTTCGAAGTAGGGGTCAGGAATATGGTTGTTGTTCATTATTTGGCAAACGAATAGAAAACAGAAAAAAAGCATAGTTGTTCGAAGGCATCTATATCAAATCAGTTGGCAAATGCACTGCCGGAAATGCTTACGTATCCGCATTATAAGATCAAGCATTTGTTATCCCGTTCCCCCTTAATCCTTTCTTCCCTCTCTTTATTTGAGGTTGGAGGAAGGGCGGGATGTGGGAGGTGTCCGTGTTCTCTTTGATTTCAAGTTGTTGTGCCAGCTGCTGCCATCTATCCCACATCTTGTTGAAGCGAGAAGCTGATGTGTATACTAATATTTTATGACAAAACAACCCTTGGAAAAATATCACAATGTTCCTCCGTTGTTCTGGCATTTATGTATTGAACATTATAATCTTCAGCTATATATTTATTGTTTTGATAGGTTCATTCATAAGCTTGGGATAAGTTTTCCTGTAGTTTGTGTACAACAATAAGGATACGAGAGAAAAAGACGTAGGCATATCCAAAGTGTTTTGACCATAAAACATTTGTTAGGTCTTCCCCATGAAGCTTAAGTTTTGGGAGTGAGATGGTTTAGTGACCTGTATAAAATACTATATCCCATAAGGGGAAAATGGCTTCCTTTAGCAGAAGCAGATACTTAGATGTTGAACGGGGGTGACTTTAAGATGAATTGAATTGATTGGCTCATGTAGGAACAAGGTTTAAATCTATCAGCCTGTTAAGATTTTTAGCTGCATATATTACTACACTTACACTTTACACCTATCGTAATTCGTAATGAAATCAAATGTTGGAGCCAGTATCAGAGATGAGAAGCTTGATCTTGAGCTTTAACTTCAATATTGAGCATGATGTTGGTCGTAATTGATTAATTTAATTTGGAAAGGCAATGAGTTTATAACTGCCTTTGCAGAAACTTTTAGACCCCTGACTTTAGTGAACAAGCATGAAATGATGGGAAACAAACCCCCCTATAATTGAGTTTATGCATCAGTTGCATACTATTGGGGAATTTTGTTGAGCAGTAAACTGGTTTTCCAAGTTTACTGCAAATAAGAATGATAAATAAAAACAAATCGAGAGACTACTTTTTGCTCGATTCCTTTCTTGGTTTTTGGCATTTTCTGAAGGATAATGTTGTTGATAGCCCTGGTGTATAGTCACAGGCACGTGACACGTCTAGGCCTGTAAACTTGAATTCCATGCCTGAATTTCTCACCAACATTTTTATATTATTATGATTCTTATTTGACCCATGGCTTGGAGTAGTGTACTTCCTGGTTCTGATAATGCCTGGATGAACTGTTCGCTAGTTTTGGAGATGTAGTGACTATCATTGTAAAGAACACAATGGAGACTTGGAAACTAGAGAGTACATGTTAACGCATATGTTATGGTATGTTTTGTTAGATTTGAAACACAATCTGGAAGCCCTAGTTTGTTTGATACTGACTTAGTTGCCACGTGAGTTGCAAAGTATGCAAACGACCTCTTCGCAATATGTGCAAAAGTTTGTGTAACACCCTCCAAACTCTGTAGAATAGAAGCTTTGTGCACTGAGACACTGTTTTTATGACAATTATATTCTGTATTTTGCTTTGTTTGAAATCTGATTAGATCAGATTAACCATGCTTTTCTTTTAAACTGAATGATTGCTGAAAGTTCAAATATTTACATTTAAAATAATGCTCTTTAGATTTGACAAGTAGAAAGCAACTTTAATTATTGAAGGCTCTCAACATATGAGTAGCTCAAAGATTACGATAGCCATCCATGAATCAAAATCTGTTTTGATATGAATTGTAAGTTTAACTTATCATAGTCAAAATTTCAGATAGAATGACACCTGATGTGTGTGTGTGTGTGTATGCCTGGCATGTGCGCACATGTGTGCATGTGCGTGTGCTCATGCATGCATTTGTATTTTGGTATACTTACTAAGAGTAGATGGAATTGTGGCATTCTTTTTAAGGATAACATGCTTCCCTACCTCTACAAAGTTCTAGATCTGTGTCACATGGCCTAAGAGGAAAAATACAGGATGAATCAGTAGCTGGTAAATTAATCCATACTAATCCCAGAATGTGACAAATATATCCAAAGGAATCAAAAAGAGAGCCATCTGGACTAATTAGGAATTTAGGATAATGCAATAGATTGAAAAGGGAAGATTGATCTTCTTGCTGCTGTTGCTTCTTGTTCTTCTTCTTTTACAACCGGGGATTAGCATGAGGTAGAATTCACCTAGTTAATGTCTCAAGTTGCCAAGTCCTTTTTGTGGTTGCATGAAGACTTCTTATGTATTCTGCAAAGAATTATTTGATGTGTATTCTGCAAAGAATTATTTGATGCAAAGGATATGCTGCTCAATAATGTTATAGTTTGAAGGATAAAGCTTATGAGAAAAAGTGACCATATGTGTGAGTAAATGGTCATTCCAAAATGTGGGTGTGGGCAGTTATATCTGGGTAAATGCGAGTGTTATGACTATTTTAAAAAAATAATATAGATTATTTTTGGTAGGGTTCAATAAAAGATATACATTGTACTACAAGATTTTGGAAGCTAATGAGGACAAAATGGGGTTTAGATCATAATGCATCTTGGATGCATGGCTAGTATGAGGACATCCGATAATTCTTAATTGACTAATTGTATGAGATGTTTGAAATGCTACATCTTATTCCATCTTGATGATAGATGACAAAAGATGAGAATTTACGGTTTCAACTTGATGTTTATCTCTAAATTTTACGTCAAGATTTCCAATCTCAATATAGGTTTATGGTGAAGTAGATGTACTTTGATGCTAATGCTAGAAGATATTGGGCACTCTTGTAAAAGGGTAACCTAGTGCACAAGATGATGACAACTTGTGGTCTAGGAAGGGTAAAATCTACCCAACCTCACCACTACATTGTAAATGTATTTTTTCATGGTTTGAATCCGTGACCTTCAAGCAATTTTTTCTTGATGTTTTAATGGTGTGATTAATATTCTCTTGATGCTCGCATGGTGTATAATGTTAGTGGTAGTTAATTTTGAGAGAGTGAGCCTTTGTAAATCATTAAGATTGCTCTGTTATGGCATGGAAATCATGGATTCAAATGATGTTAATAGTTGCTTTACAATATAAGAATGAGACTGCATACACTTGACATTGTTTTATCTTGCGTTGTAGGAGCCTTCTGCAGTAGACTTTCTTTTTGTGTGATTAATCTTTAGAAAAATTCTAGTGATTTACTCTATCCTCCTGCTTTGTCATTGTTGTCAATGAAGTATGAAGTCGATACTTGAAAAACACAAATTGCATTCGAAGAACCTCGAGAAAATGGAGCAACCATCTACAAAGTTGCAGGTATAATCAACATTGTTTTATTGTTGTATAGTCTAGTAAGCATAGCAAGTGTTTCAAGTTTAGCCAAGTCTTGAAGTTAACATTCTGAAGCAGCTTCCTTGCAAGCTTAGCAGATTTATCTGTTTGTAATTTCTCTTGTGGTTCCTTGTGCTTGTAGCAATTCCAGGAAGGGTTAGAGTTAGTTTCTGAATTTGTTCTTGTGGAGACCTATTTGTCAATGTCCACCTATATTAAATCCTGAATGTGTTTGCATCCTGGCATTTTCCTGCATATTCATAGTTTAAGTTCCTATTGCTGAATGTAATTGTGTGCCAGACACTTTTCCAATAACTTCTGCTAAAGGTTTGGCATGTGAACTATAACGAGGTTCTATAAAGCTAAAATTTGCAGTTAGGTTTTCTGACAGACAGAAAGGTTATCAAAACCACCGGCAAGTATGAGATATTCTATAATTTTGTGAAATCTTTATTTACCCAGTTGTCATTATTATTTGCATCCATGTTTATGGCATATTGTTTTGCAAGATATTTCTCATTTTTCTGGGAAAGTAGATGTAAATGTTTTGAAGGACTGGGAGGGAAAGATACGGGATCCTATTGCCATTGTAGCATTTGGCAAAGTTTGGCTCATTCCAATGTCTGTGCATCCAATACGTGAACAAGAATGGAAGAATGGTGATTGCAATGATGAGAATGCAATTCCTGGTCCTTCACATTCCCTTCAAACAAACCTATAAATCTGGAGTTTGTATGTTTGTCTTCTGGTTATTAAGTGATACAAAATTTCGTTCATTAGCTTGTAGAAAACAGCAACTGTGCCCGATTGAGCAAGGAAGTAGCAGAGAAAAGCCACTATCTCAGGTATTAATTCTATGAAACACTAGTTAGCCGGAAATTTCTTTGTTTGCCTTTTCTTCCCCTTTTTGGGGATCTAGTGGAAGATTACCTGAGCAAATAAAATTTGCAATAGTTGGCCTTTTTATATCCCCAATAGTGAGATCATCATGCTAAAAACAGGCAAATGAGAGGAGAGGAGCTCCAGGGATTGAGTATAGAAGAATTGCAGCAGCTAGAGAAGTCCCTTGAGTCTGGATTAAATCGTGTCTTGGAGACAAAGGTCTGTCTTAAACTTCTCATCTGGATTGTGGTAACTCATGCCTTTGTTCTTTTTTTGTTCTGTCTAATTGAATTTTTTGATTATGCAGGGTGAAAAGATAATGAAAGACATCAGCATACTGCAACAAAAGGTTAAGAACGAAACTTAAGTGCTTTTAGCAAAGCATTCCCCGTTGATTTTTGACTTTTTGCCCACAAAGTAGGATAAGGGTGTTCAGTAAAACTTCTTTGTAGCACTTACAACTGTTTTAAGTTTTAGGAAAAAAACCTGAAGCACTTGTTTCTGGTTTGGGATAGATCTTATTTCTTCTATAATCAAAATTAACCGTACTCCGTTTGGTATTGATGCCATGATTTCACCTGGCCATGCATTGTTCTTCCATCCCACCATTTCTTGAATTGATGCCATGATCATAGTATTTTTCTTCGGTCAGTGGCATAACTGGGCTGGTTCAGACGTTGCTTTGGACCAAGCTGCTTCCTCCCCTCCTTTTTCTCCTGCACTTACCTCGTTTTTCTCTTAAAATTCTGCATGCAGGGAATCAGTTTGATGGAAGAGAATGAGCGATTGAAACAACAAGTAATAATGTGACATCATCTTTTTCTTTGCTTCCAACTTCTCTGGGAAATAAATGAGAATATATCCTGATGACAGTAAAATTTCTGTACTGAAGGTGATTGAAATGACAAATGGTCGAAAGCACGGAGCTGCTGATTCTGATGTTGTTGTCTGTGAGGAAGGACCGTCGTCTGAGTCCGTCACTGATGTCTGCAATTCAGATGGCCCCCCACGAGACTATGACTACAGCTCTGATACTTCCCTAAAGTTGGGGTAAGTTTAAATGCCTTTTTATGAGTTGACAACATTGTGAGGGTGAGTGCCGACACAGTGGTAAAATTGGTGACAACCTTTTTATATTGTTGAGACGATATTCCATATATTTGACTCTTCTAACCTTGTACACTGGGCCATCATTTTGCAGTGAGGAGACAATGCTTAAGTGTGCTTGTTCTGTTGATATTTATATGATTCGCAATATGAAGATCAGTCTTTTCATGGCTTGTCTACTTGGTTCATCCTATAACAAGACAAAACCTATTATTATTCTTTTTTGAGGAAATTTGCTAATAGCCTTTAACCAAAAGTACCTCCATGGATTCTTCAAATCCTATTAGAATCGGTGCTAAGTAGATAGTCTGTACTTTTGTGATTGTCAATTCTTTTTTGTCTTTAGATCATCATGTGGGTTCCTTTAAGGCAATGCAAATGTGAAACATGCCTCTTTTGCTTTTTTGTTTAAATAGCTTTTGAAAAAGCTATTAATTGAATCTTTCATAAATAATTTCCTGAAAAGCTAATTGAATTCATTGTAGATTGTACTGTGTCTTGTTTTTCAACAAGTGTAAATTAGAACTTTTTCAAAATTATTCCAAAAGCTCTTTTGATGGAAGATATGAGTTATATATTTTCCCAAAAACTACTTCTGAAAATAAGAACAAACATACTAAGTGGATGGGAGTATGTTCAGTCGACTCCCATGGGAAAGATTTACTATAGTAGCTGGATCATTTGCTTTTATCATTACATCATCCATTATTGCTGATCTCTTTCTGTGGTTATTTTTATCCGCCCCGCTCTCTTCTTGAAGTGAGATGTTGTTTGTTAAATTTGATAAATTTATGGATCTCTCGTTGACACAGCAGGCTGGTTCCTCTCTGGTTTTGTCAATACTACCTTTCGTTATTTGTGCAGATTACGCTACTCTGGCTAAATGGAGAAGACATGGGAAATCATCACGGAGTGAATTCATATTAGGGAAGAGATTGACAGACTATCTTTTTTAGTGGATATTTTTACCATCTATGTTCCTGACCCTGGACATCAGTTTTTGTAAAATGTAAAACTAACCCATGTATCACCATCTATCAATATGATCTTACTCTCAGACTCGGAGTGATGATAGAGATAGGATGTGTGCTTATCTTTTGCTCGCTTCTGATTCATCTGCCATGCTTACTTGCTGGCTAGATGAGGTTCTATTTGTTTCTATCAAATTCACGGATAACCGAGCAAATTTAATATCATAGCAGATTGAATTCACTTCCCGTAAGTTTAGCTTCACATGATCGGGACATTTTGGAAACTAAGCAGATGCAGGTGCATCTTTGCCCCTTTAGGCCATTTAGTAATATAGATAATTTGCTGGTTCTATGTACACTGCTTAACAGCAGCTCATCTGAGTTCGGTGCAGCAAACTATTTTCTGAGACAGGAAAAGATCCCGGCATCCATACACGAAGGCAATCCTGCCCTAATAAAGGATGCCGAGGAGGTGGTACACGACCCAAGTTGCGGTGCAGTGAGAGAGAGAGAGAGAGAGATTATAATAAGCACTCCCACAATTGGTAAATGCCACAAACAAAAAGTAGCCGAAGAGGGGAGAAGGTCTAAAGCCAACACCCCACAAGTTGGTGGTCGGTGCAGCAACCACAACTTGGGGTCGGGTGCCACCACCAATATATCATATATATACATAGATGTAAATATATGGGATTCATCTCGTGCAATCCATGTGATGTATAAATCCACAGTTCAATAAATACCTGTGTACATTTCACCATCAAATCTAGCCGAATCATTCATTCACTATGTGCAATGGGGGGTCTTTATTTGTGATGCGTCTCGGGAATCCGAATTAACATATAAACTAGGAAGCCATATAATTCCACGAGGATATCCCGTTAGTGATGGGTACGATCTTCGTAATTTTAAATTTGAATTCTTCACATCACAATAGAATGAATTAAAGGTATGAAGTATATAAGATTTATTTTTCGATATATATCATCTGATATTTAAATCAATAATTTTTCTAAGTAAATGGAAAGATAATAAGAAAATAGATATTAGAATTGAAAGAGGATGGAAATGAGTGTGAGTTTAGAGGGTATTTGTTTCACTTGGTGTACTCGAACGTTTGAGTGCCTTTTTTCTTTCCTTTTTTTCTCCCGTATTTTGTTTGGGAGAAATTATATTTATAATCAAATGTCCTATTCGGCCGGTCAGCATTTGAAATCATTGCATGTGTCTAGAACCATTTCAGAATAGTTGTGGAGAGGCGTTACTTTTAGTGTGTAATTATCATCCAATTTAATAAGAAAACCGCTTGACTATTAATAATGAGACCGTTTCGACCGTTTTCTATATTAGGTCATAAAATGGATTATAATTATCTTTCGATTTTCGGTAACCAACCTCTTAGATTAAGCCTTTTGGTTAATGCCCATAGGAATTATTATTCAATTGTTCGAATTGGCTTTCTTATTTTTTCTATTAGGCTACTGGAGTTTTTGGATCTTGATTCAAATTTGCGTTAGGCTGATTTGCCTAAGGCTATACCCAACACTAGCCCCCATGTTAGGAGATTTAAATTCAAACTCTTAACATGTCACGATAGGACACTAACTGATGTGCCATCAATGCAAATCTTTGTTGTGGATTCTTTGCTAATCAAGGGTCATGTTTAGCAAGATTTTATTCTTTACCTGTAATGACTGTGATTTAATATTTTCTTCGAACTGGTAGCCAGATGAGCCTTTATTTCGGCTATAAATTAAGGAGCCTTCTTTAAATTGCATCCCGGGCACTCGTTTTCTTGCTCAGTTGCATGACTGTTCTTAGCAAATATGTCATACTTGCAATTGTGATTGGGTGATACTCGAGCAAGCAAAGGCGATACTTGAAGTTTCGAAATCATAGCCCGAGAAGGCATTTGAAGATTGTCTTGGTTACCCTCTTATATAAAGAAAATTATCTTAATTTTTTTATTTTATATTCATTCCGAAAGCTAGGCCTTCACGTTGTAACAAGGCCATCAGCATTATGATCCCTCTTGAGGTAATCCAAGCGGCTGTTGTAGGCATGGGCGGACACTTTTTTTCTTTCTCTCCCGTCCTTGCGGTGCCTTTGAAGTTTCTAGATAGGAGTTTTGTTTTATCTGGGGTCATTGTCCTATGTTTTTCTATCATGACCTATGAACATATACAGAGGTCAATAATAATAATTTACAATAATATAAAATCTCAACAAATAGCATTAACATGACCTCATTAGATATATATAGATATAAATTTGGACATCATAAAATGAGACCTACTATCCAAATATTGCAATGGAGGTATCTAAACCAAACAACTCATCAACAAAATATAATAACTCTAGAATACCTGATACATGGTCCAAAGCTCTCATCAAGCCAATACAACAACCACAATACACCCCTGAAATTTGGAACATACATAAGCGATATAAATATCTCTACTCATTGATAGTGATATGCCATGTCAAATCATATTTGAACTTCGATAAGTATATCCAAGTCACTATAAAATATGAAAATGTGAATTTAAAACTCAGCAAGTAATATCATCATATATAAAACAGTACATATAAATTAGAGGGGAGGGATTTCACATAACAATCTTGTAAAACAAACCATAAGGTTCATAAAATACTTGAAAATTGAGGAATAGTTTCGTACTAAATTATTGTCTATATTAAATCGTCTATCTAGAATATAATCATAATAAATTTGCAACGTCCCTGGGTACCTGCTTGTGAATATTGTCCGTTTTACTACACAGGCGCATGATTTTGTTCCTGGCAGACAGCCTCCACCACCCCCAAAACGCGTCCACAAGGGAGAGGTATCTATACCCTTATAAGGCGCGTTTCGTTCCCCTCCCCATCCGATGTGGGACAGCACAGTCCACCCCCCTTGGAAGCCCAGTGTCCGCGCTGGCATGCCGAACTAGGCCCCGTTTCTGATATCATTTGTAATATCCCTAGGCACCCGCTTGTAAATATTGTCCGTTTTGTCACATAGGCGCACGATTTTGTTCCTGGCAGACGGCCTCTACCGCCCCCAAAACGTGTCCACAATGGAAAGGTATCTACGCCCTTATAAGGCACACTTCGTTCCCCTCCCCATCCGATGTGGGACATCACAAAATTATAATTCAATCAAATCTCATAAACGATATCATATTGTATCATAGCATATTGTGATCTCAGTTCACATTATATAAGTTGTAATAGTTACCATATCCGTGCGTGTGATGAAACAGACCCTAATCTTTTAAAGATCTCCCGTCATTAAACAAACGAAACTAATATTCATAAAATTTACAGAAATTTTGACAGAGTTTCCTCTACAACATGCCTGAAACCAAAATTTACAACCTGTTTAAATTAACCTGAATTATGCATACAACTAAATAAATATCACAATTCATCCCACAACATACATACACAGGACCACAAACTACCATATCATCCATGGCTTTATTTCAGTTATTCTATCTACTATACCAGAATCCATACGAGAGATGCCGTCTAGGACTTGTACAAAATCTAAAGAACAGAATAGCGAAAGCAATTGTATCGAAAATATAAATTTGCAGAAGCATAAATACAGTACCAATAGAATATAGAAACATGCCACAACTATTAATGCATAGTTTTCTTCACTAATTAGATATTTACATACAAAACTATCAGATTTTTTAAAATCTTTAAGATGACTTCGAGACTCTTATCTTCCCTTGCTAAGCTCTATCTATGCCTGTACGTCTGGTATTGTCTCTATAGCTTATCTGGAGTCAAAACCTAACAAGGTACCAAAATATGCAAGGAAAAATCTTTCATGTAGAACACAGTGTAATAAGTCAAATATCATAGCAAACAAACATATATGCAAGAAGGCAGGGGTCATAGAAACATTAACTGAACATAAATCGATATACAAGTGCCGAAATTCATAAATCAGTTCCATTTTCATTTGTTCTTCAAATTTAACTTTATTCCTCATCATGAGTACAGTAAAGCTAAGTTCCTGATAATTGCTGAAGAGTAAACATGTACATGGAAAACATGAAAGCAATGGAGATCAATCATATACTTGCATCCAAAATCATAAATCAGAAACACGTTCCCTATTCTTGAAAACTGAACTTTACTTTTAATGGACCCAAGCCTATAAATCCTACTAGTCGAGGGAGCGAATAATCGATGATAGATTGTATTCATTTCACACAATCTAAGGCCTGAAATGAACTGAAATATCTCTTCTAGCGGGATTATCCATTCTCATGGGATTATATATACACTGAAATGCCTCCTGAAGGTACGCCTGAAACTTAATCTACCCTCTAAGTTAATACCCTGAGGAAAGGCGGACCACATATAACTCCATGGATAGAATTATCATCGATTACCGCCATAACATTCGAAGGCATGTCGGAGAATCTCACCTGAATGTGTATCGGTCCTAAGTCCTAATTTACAAAATCAGAAATATTTCTTCTTATTTCTTAGCTTATAGCTTATCAGACATCAGATAGTTAGTCAGAATTATACAAATATTTCTTCACATTGCCTCAGAAATCCACAGTAATTCAACAGTATAATTTTATGTAAATTTTTCAGATGCAAATCATAACATGGACATTACCTCTTTACAAATCAACCTTTACATGCCAAAATTCATGGATTTTAAACATCAATCCCTAAATTTTCATTCCTAGGATTTCAACGAAGCTTTCAGACATGAAACAAATGCTAAATATATGTATATTTATGAAATCAAGGCCATAAATCCCAATATATATACAAAATTATGTATTTAAACAAAAAATCTCCAAATTTTTGAGTTAGGGTTTCGGTGAAACTGTCCAAGCATGAAATGGACGGGAAACGTGAACCAAATTGTGAAATCGAAGCCACAACACATGATAATCATGTATAAATATCAATTTTTGCAATATATTTATTAGAAACATGCATTAATCGCGATAAATCATGAGGGGCGAGGGTCTAGAGCATGAAGAACAAAAATGGAGAAGTCAAAACACGATAAAAACGAATAATGAAGTTAGAGATACACTTGTTTTCACCCGATTTACTGTTTTTCTCACTTTGACCGGATAAAAATCGGTAGAGAGAACCTTCCCCTTTTCTTTTCCTTCCTTTCCTCCTTCGTGCTGTAGTGGTCAAGCCCCAAAATCTATCCTCTTCTGCTTTTTAAACAAAAATGGAAATCAGTTGCTGAAGTAAAACGAGCGCGCGTGCGGCAGGCGTGTGGCGAGCATAAGCCCATTGTCAGGGCCTCGCTCGATCGCGGCCAGCACACAACGAGTGGCACCCTACTGGTTTTTGGCGCTTGCTGCCGCACTCGAGTGCGCAGCAGGTGCCATACTGCTGCGTCCCGAACTAAAGCAATTTCTCCACTTTTTCTTAATTTTACTTATCTCAAACTTAGTTATACCAATTTAATTACTAGGATTATCTTGTTCCGGGTTCGGGACCTCACACTCTCTCCTACTTATAGGAATTTTATCCTCGAAATTTAACGATCCTAAAATTTCATAATCAAGAAACCTTCCTAACATATCCAAATCATTTCCATATTTAAGTAGTTATCCTAGAGTGCCCTAACATCCAAATTGTCCTGAATCTTTAGTACTTGATTCGTTCTATACTCATCTAAATTTTTCAAATTCGAAAGCAACCCAATTCGTTAACTATATTCCCGACTTGATTCTAGACCTTAAACGAGCAAAATATCTCATTTCTTTAAGTTAAGCCTTGAGTTAGAGCATTTCCTCTGATTATTGACTAAAACCTTAGTATATATATATTCCCCACATTTTCGCTGTGCACTCTAATCAAATCATTGAACTCCAAATCGTCCAATAATAATTTACCACCACACTAATTCAACTTAGCACCGAAATTCCTTCATCATGCTTGGCTAGGATTCCAATATAAATCTTAAGTTACAATTATACTTCTAAGGCAAAATACTATACATTCTCATTATTTTATTAGTATGTCATCAAATTGACATTTCCATGAGATACATATTCCCTTTTTAAATACCCAATTTATGGGATAACCTTGGTTAGAGCTAATTTTAAATTAGCCATATCACAAAAATAATCCTCACAGATCCTCAGTTTACCACAGAACAAGAAATCCTAACTATAACAGTCACCATAAATTCCGATACAGTTTTAAATTATTACCTTAAAATCTCAAGATTTTAACAATTAATGACTTCAAAATCTCAGGGTTTAAACGCTAAGCAATTCTTAGATTTTGTTGGCACACCAAGGAGCCAACTGGGCAGTCCTAAACACGTCATCTATAGTCATAATTAGTGGGTCATTCTGATACAAACCCACAAGGGTTTTCTCATCTCAAAACTTCATAATCCTAACAATCCGAATATAGTTCTACTTCCCAACTTAGAAATATGGTATTCTATTTTTCAAGCAACTGGGCCTACCCATAATTTTCCTTTCTCGTTTCCCACGAAGTACTAAGGTATACCAAGTCTATAAACCCTTTACATCCGCTATCAATACTGATGCACGTTTTTCTCTAAAATACTGAAATTTATTTATATAATTCTTAGACAAGTTTAACCATTTGTAAAACTCCAAGGTCATTTCCGTCATAACATAATCATTATGATCCTTAATTTATTAGGCAAAGCTATCTCCCAAGGCAATGCTCGCAAATTCTCAAACAAAAACTTCCAATTGCTAATTCCGACCAATGGAAAGGCAACTCTAACTAAGAATTCCTCTCTCATTTGTCCCAAGGCATCGTTCCATAAGCGATATAGGAAAATATAATCCTAGAATTTTCTTAACAGTATCAGAGTGTTTGGGATCTCCTAAGGTTACTTTACCATAATAACTTAACTACTTTAATCTTCAAGATTATTAGGTTAGAGTTATCTCTGAGGCAGTTCGACAAATTCTCAAATGGAAACTCCTAATATCAACTATTGATCTTGACATCCACCTTTCTTGAATATACTGATATCCACCTATCACAGTCTTTAACTTTTTGATTCGTAAAATTTTAATTTCTTTTAAGGGATCATTCATAAATCTTTAAGGTAAAGATTTCATCACAAAATCTCAATTACGAGTGAAACAATTACAAACTATAAACTCCTCCCCCACTTTGCTTGTGGGTAATCGCCTAGGGATGCAGAATAATAAAATCCTAATCTTTCTCAAGAGTCCTACCACCTATGCTAACTTACCTAGCCCATTAGTTAACCTTACTTTCCAGAGGCTCTAAGGCTTCCTCAATAGCACCTAATCGATACTCTTTCAATTTTACACAATTTCTTAGAAACTAGTGCCAATTTCAATTACCTCCAAACCTCCCATTAAAACAGATTAGCTTGGTCTTTTCCTCCAAATACATATATCCTTAAAGCTTTCATAACCAGATTCTCTAACGGCCACTTACCAATTTCCAAAGGGGTAGTCTCATTTTCTAATTAGACTCAATGCCTATCCTTGATTAAATTGGCCTTGCCTCTTACTTAGAATTCTCAATCTAATTACAGGGTATCTTATTCCTTCGACACAATTTACACCAACATCCTCGAATACCATTTCAACTCCAAAAGGATTCACATCACCTAAGAATCAATTTCCAAATCATCAGTTCCATTTATTCATTACACCGACTAAATAAATCAAATATTTCTTCTTCCAATAATTCACAACTATCATTTCCTCAATTAGGAGTTCGGTCATCTACTATCCACAATTCAAAGCATTTACAAAAGAATACATAAACGCAATCACAAAAAAAAATCAAGAATCTTCAAGATGAGGGAAAACATATCATGCAAATCATGGAAGAAACAAAAGAACATATAAATCCTAAATCAATTAGAACAAAAATCAAAATTCCATAATCAAGGAAATACCTCTATCCACCTTTGGGGGTACTTCAGCATCTTGAACTGCCACTACAAGTGTTTTAGCCGAGTCAGTGGGTTTCCTTGCTCCTAACTGCTGAGGATAGGAATAGTCTTTAACCTGGTGGCCTTACTATGTACATCTAAAGCAAGCTTCTGTTGCCTTGCGATAGTGATATCCTGTATACTTCTTCCCACAGAAAGTACAGTCGGCCGCTAACGCCTGAGAACCAGTCATTGACTGAACTTGAGTGATGCCCTTCCCCCTATTTGCTGTTCTTTCCTTCTTAAATAGCCCTGAGGGTTCCACATTCGATCCTAAACTATAAATTATTTAATTAGCCACCATTTTACCCAAGGATTTCTGAGCCTCAAGTTCTTTCTCAAGTATCAGAGCCTTATCTAGGACCCCAACGTAAGTCTAAAACTCCTGCGTCACTAACTGACTCCTAACCTCATCTTTTAACCCTTGCAGGAATTTCTTGGCTATCCACAACTCATCTTCTCCAATAAACGGTACATAGCGAGATAATTTAACGAATCTCGTACCATACTCTACCATAGTGTGATCACCTTACCTAAGCTGCATGAAAGCTCTTTCTCTCCAATTTTGGAGACTAGAAGGAATATATTTTTTCCAAAAATTTTCTCAAATGCCTCCCAAGAAATTTTCTCGTCGAGCAAACCTATCACCCTTTTCTTCCTCACCCACCAATCATCGGCTTCTCCTTCTAATTTATAATTTGCAAAAGCAACCTTTTCGCTATCAGAATATTGAATAATTGTAAATATTTTCTTTAATTTTTGAATCTAATTCTCTGACCTTACCGGATCTGGTTTCCTAAAAAATTCAGGCACCTTTTCTACCTTAAACCTCTCATATATCGTTGGGATTGGCCTTAGTGTAGGAATTGTGGCCATGTAACGCTGCTCCGTTGTTTCAACAACATTCGTCGTTCTTCCCAACAGTTTCACGTACTCAATTTCTCGATCATGGGGAATACTAGCACCTCCACTAGTACTCATTCTTCCTTCTTATTCATTGGCCATACTATTTCCTATAACCACAAACAATCACGATATCAGTTGACCTTACCTAATCAAATCAGAGGAAGAAATTAAAAGAGATCAAGGCTTGTAAAATGAAATTCCTAAAGCCATCCTCTATATATTTCATCTAATCCAAATATTCCCATCCTTATCTTACCTTCACCTTAGTTCAGATCATCCTAAACCTGAACCTAGAATCCAAATCAATCATCATAAACCTGAGACTACCGTGCATCAATTTAATCATTCTGTTTAATCACTAAGTCGTAGCTCAAGTCAATCCCAACTTATGTAAACTAGTACATCTAGGATTTTCTAACCTAACTTAAACATTTTATGTCTATCCCTACTTATTTGGTCAGTCATTGTTGTCTCCTAAGCTTCCGCATACGATTCAAATCAAATCCTAAGGCATTTCGTTTTCTCTGATACCATTTGTGACGGAACAGACCCTTATTCTTTAAAGGTCTTCCGTCATTAAACAAACGAAACTAATATCCATAAAATTTATAGAAATTTTGGCAGAGTTTTCTCTACAACAAGATTAAAACTAAAATTTACAACCTATTTAAATTAACCTGAATCAAGCATACAACTAAACAAATATCACCATTCATTCTACAATACACATACACAGGACCATAAACTGCCATATTATCTATGGCTTTATTTTAGCTATTTTATCTACTATACCAGAATCCATACGAGAGATACCATCTAAGACTTGTACAAAATCCAAAGAACAGAATAGAGGAAGCAACTACATCCAAAATATAAATCTGTAGAAGTATAAATACATTACCGACAGAATATAGAAACATGCCACAACTATTAATGCATAGTTTCCTTCACTAATCAGATATTTACATGCAAAACTATCAGATTTTCTAAAATCTTCAATGCAACTTTGAGACTCCCATCTTCCCTTGCTAAGCTTTGTCTATGCCTGTACATCTGGTATTGTCTCTATAACTTATCTGGAGGGGAAAAAATAAAATAGTGAATCGAAATCGAACAAGGTACCAAAACATGCAAGTGAAAATCTTTCATGCAGAATACAGTGTAATAAGTCAAATATCATAGCAAACAAGCATGAATGCAAGAAGGTAGGGGTCATAGAAACATTAACTGAATATAAATCGATATACAAGTGCCGAAATTCATAAATCAGTTCCATTTTTAATCATTCTTCAAACTTAATTTTATTTCTCATCATGAGTATTGTAAAGCTAGGTTCCTGATAATTGCTGAAGAGTAAACATGTACATGAAAAATATGAAAGTAATAGAGTTCAGTCATATACTTGCATCCGAAATCATAAATCAGGAACACGTTATTTATTCTTGAAAACTAAACTTTACTTTTAATGGACCCAAATCAATAGACCCTATTAGGCGAGGGGGCAAATAATCGAGAATAAATTATAGTCACTCCATACAATCCAAGGCCTGAACTGAACTGAAATATCTCTTCTAGCGGGATTATCCATTCTCATGGGATTATATATATACTGAAATGCCTCCGAAGGTAGGCCTGAAACTTAATCTACCCTCTAAGTTAATGCCCTGAGGAAAGGCAGACCACATATAACTCCATGGATAGAGTTATCCTCGATTACCGCCATAATATTCTAAGGCATATCGGAGAATCTCACCTGACTGTATATCGGTCCTAAGTCCTAATTTTCAAAATCAGAAATATTTCTTCTTATTTCTTAGCTTATAGCTTATCGGACATCAAATAATTAGTTGGAATTATACAAATATTTCTTCAGATTGCCTCAGAAATTTACAGTAATTCAACAGTATAATTTCATGTAAATTTTTCAGATGCAAATCATAACATGGACATTACCTCTTTACAAATCAACCTTTACATGCCAAAATTCATGGATTTTAAACATCAATCCCTAAATTTTCGTTCCTAGGATTTCAATGAAGCTTTCAAACATGAAACAAATGCTAAATATATGTATATTCCTGAAATCAAGGCCATAAATCTAAATACATATATAAAATCATACATTTAAACCAAAAATCTCTAAATTTTCGAGTTAGGGTTTCGGTGAAACTATCTGGGCATGAAACGGGCGGAAAACGTGAACCAAATCGTGAAATCGAAGCTGCAACGCATGATAATCATGTATAAACATCAATTTTTGCGATATATTTATCAAAAACGTGTATTAATCGCGATAAATCATGAGAGGCGAGGGTCTAGAGTGTGAAGAATAAAAATAGAGAAGTCAAAACACGGTAAAAACGAAGAATGAAGCTAGAGATACACTTGCCTTCACCCAATTTACTGTTTTTCTCATTTTGAACGGATGAAAATTGGTAGAGAGAGCCTTCCCCTTTTCTTTCCCTTCCTTTCCTCCTTCGTGCTACAGTGGTCGAGCCCTAAAATCTCTCCCCTTCCCCTTTTTAAACAAAAATGAAAATCAGTCGCTGAAGTAAAAACGAGCGCTCGCTCAAGCGTGTGGCAGGCGCAGGCCCACTACTAGGGCCTTGCTCGAGCACGGCCAGCGCACAGTGAGCGGCAACCTATTGGTTTCTCGCGCCTACTGCCGCGCTCGAGCGCGTGGCAGGTGCTGTGCTGCTGCTTGCTGAACTAAGATAATTTCTCCACTTTTTCTTAATTTTACTTATCCCAAATTTAGTTATACCAATTTAATTACTAGGATTATTTTGTTCCGGGTTCAGGACCTCACAGTGTGGGACACATACCATTGTCTTGGTCCAAAACTTATAATATCATATGCAAATATCAAAGAAAATTAGAGCTAAAACAAATAATCAAAACGTGTTCCGAGCTTAACACATATCTATTCATACGAAATATTCCAATCGTCCAATCCATGGGTCAATACGCACATCACAAATCACAATCAAATGTAAATCCATAGAGAAATACAAAGTATACACTAAATTAGAGAATAAAAAATTATTAGACCAATATGAGGAAGGGTTACACCCGTCCGGTGTAAGGATTAAGTTTTAACTTATGTTAATTATGATTATTTAAACTAATATAATCGAAATTGAAGTCAATAGATGTAGAAAATTTGATTCAAAGGAAAAAGATAACAAATCGAGTGAAATCAAGCATGTGGCCTGAGCTGGCATTGCAGTGCTTGACCAGCGCCCTCCGGATGCTTGAGGTGCCCAAAGTAGTTTTCGGCACACCTGAGCGCCCCAACAGGTGCAGATTCTAGAGTCATTGTGCCTACCTTGCTCTCGAGCATGCTCGAATGCGGGTCCATTATAAATTCTGTCAAAGATTAGTTCCATCACAATTTCAATCGGTGGAACATATTAATGAGAG
The DNA here is from genome assembly GCA_025585075.1 of Nepenthes mirabilis. Lineage (NCBI taxonomy): Eukaryota > Viridiplantae > Streptophyta > Magnoliopsida > Caryophyllales > Nepenthaceae > Nepenthes > Nepenthes mirabilis. Next base: position 19,592 of record JAODPA010075379.1, read on the forward strand.
AGAAAATAGATAGAGAAAGACCAAAGGAGAGAGAAGAAGAGAAAGAAAAGGAACAAAGCTTTTAGGTAGCTTAATTCGGAACATTCAAATTAGGAAGTTTGGTATATCAGGCAGAGGTCGGTGCACATTTAACTCCCTCTTCCTTTTGTTGTGATTTATTTCCGTTATTTTTGATATTATTGTTCTAATACTCGTCAAAGCTAAGGATTTAAAGTAAAAAATGAAAAATATGCATATTTGTCAATCTCCCATGATTTTATAATGAAATTTATTAAAAACTCATATTTAATTACTTGTGTCGTAATTATGTATAATAGTTTAGAATTCTCTTCATATTTAGAGGTACAAAAATAATTTCTACATGTTTATGCTTTATAGCTGTGAATTTTAAAGTATTATATGCTATTTGTATATGCTAAAAATATACTGTATATTTAATTATGTAATGCATGTTTATTAAAATTGTAGAAAAATTTATAAATTTTTGCTACATATATTTTTGCCAAAATTTTATGCTTATGAACTGGATATGGTAAAATTATATCTGATATTATGAAAAGGAAGAAGGAAACTCTACAATTCTGTTAAAAAAAAGTATGAACTATTCTCTAAAAGGGTGAGAACTAAAATTTAAAAATAAAGTGAAGAGTTTTTCTTAAGCAAAGAAAGTAAAAAAACTAGACCACTCCTTTTGATTGTGTTAAGAAAGTTAAAAAGCGGCGTCTAATCCTATCTATAGGCATATATATAGACGATCCACATCTGGGTTTCGAATAAGAGTGCAAAGGCCTTTGATTATGTAAGAACAAATATAATCTAGGTTTTGATTGACCACTCCTTTAATCGGTAAGGCATACTGGACCTGATCCCTAACGATAAGTAAATTTTTAACATATATTGACAGATAAGAATAAAGAAGAATAATAACCATATTTTGATGACTAATAGTAAGAAAAGAATAAGATAAGAAATCAGGAGGTTGCATTCATATTTATATTATTTCATCCTTTACCATTTCTACCTCCTATGATATGATTTTGCGATGGAGCTTTATGAGATTTTGGAGGCTCTAGAAATTCCTATGGTCTGCCTCCATTTCAATGTCATTAGGTTTTTGGTCTCTTTGTAGGTTTTTCTTTAGCATTGGAAGTTTCATCAAGATGCCAAGTATGACGGAATAGATTTTTTTTTTCTCTAATACATTCCATCAATGACCATATAGAGCTGAAGCCCAAACTAACGTCATAAAATTCTAAGGAAAAACAAACAAATTTTTTTCTAAAATTGGGCCAAACTAATACATTCAACCTAAATAGAACATACAAATATATGAAATAATATACATCAACACATTTTTATCATTGACACAGGATTCTCTTATACCATATGCACAACCATGACTCTAAATCAACATCCTAATCCACTACATTCAATTTTATATAAGAGATGTTGTTTAGGACCTGTACAAATCCAAAAAAATTCGATAGCAAAAACAAAACTATGTCTAAAATATAAACCTACGGAAGCAAAAATACCATTCCAACAAAATACAGAACGAGTCATAACCATTAATACAAAATTTTCATCCACAATTTAAAAATTTATATTCAAGCTAATCAGACTCCTAAAATAGACTTTAAAGCTCCCAAAAACCTTCTTGACTAAACTTTATTTACCCTTGTTCGTCCAGAATCAGCTCTACTATGTCATCTGGAGAGGAAAAATAAAAGAGTAAGTTGAAGCCCAGCAAGGTACCATAAAAGTATGCAAGTGTAATTCTTTTATGCAGAAAATAAGCACAAATAAGCAAAATCATGAAAATATCCAAAGAATAGAGACGTACATCGAAACAGAAGAAAACATAAATTAGTATAACATGCTTTAGAAATCATAAATCAGTATCAAACTCCGTAGGTTCTTGAAAATCCATCTTTACTATCTGAAGGATCAAACTAGTAGATCTTATTAGCCGAGGGGATGCATAAACAAGGATAGATTGTGTTATGTATACAATCAAAGGTCAGAAATAGAACAAAAATATCCCTTCTAGCGGGATCAGTTATAGAATTACCTCCTAAAGGCAGGCTAGCCCCAGAATTCTACCCTCTAGCCTAACGCTCTGAGAAGGGTGGACCATGTATAAATCTATGGATGGATTTAACATTGATTACCACCATAACGTTCTAAGGTATAATGGAAAACCTTACTTGACTGAATAACAATCTTAGGTCCAATTTTATTATTGATTTAACAGAACTTAATTATTCTTATCCTTATTTCTTAGTTCTTAGCTTACTGTACCTCAAAGGCCAACTAAACTCATACAGATAATCCTTCATAAAGCTTCAAAATATCTTAGAATTTTCAACTGTATAACTTTTCACAAAATTTTCGGATATAAAACATCCAACAAGTTTAACAATAAGCCAAACAATATTTCCATTACATTTCTCAAAATTTGGAACCTAAACATCCTCAAATTTTCGAGTTAGGGTTTAGGTCAAAACTTTCAGACATAAATTGAATGCAAATCGCACATCAAACGATGAAATTGGAGTTATACATCATCATATATATACATAAACTTAAAATCCACTCAAGAAATCATGAGAAATACACATTAATCGTAACAAATCTTCGGGAACGGGGGTTACGGAGCATAAGTACCAAAATGGAGATATTCAAAAGCTGTAAAAATGAAAAAAAAGGTTGGAGGTACACTTACCTTAATCCAATCTACCGTTTTTCTTACTTGGATTAGAGTGGAACGGCCAAAATCTTCCTCTTTTTCCTCCTTCCTTCCCTTCCCTTCCCTTCTCCTTTCTTTGCTGCTCCCTTCGTGCTTTATCTTTCTTTCTCTCTCCTACCTCTTTTTAAAATAAAATAAAATCAAGTCGGTGGCTGAAATCAGGTTTGTGCTCGAGCGCCCAACGAGCATGCGGCGAGCTCACCAATACTGAAAATTGCGCTCTCCATCTCGCTCGAGTGAGCGGCGTGTGAGCCCCTTTTTGGAGCAATTTGTCTTTTGCACTCGCTATTGAGCATAAGCCAGCAGCGAGTTCAATTCTGCTGCTTGCTGAATTAAGGCAAATTTTCTATTTTTCTCAATTTTTCTTATCCCAAACCTTATTATACTAATTTAATTATTAGAATTAACTATATTTTAGGTACTCGTACCTTACAATCCTCTTCCAGTTATAAAATTTCGTTCTCAAAATTTAACGAAGCTACGTACCTCAAGGAAACAAATGGGGGTATTTGCTCCTGGATGTCTTCCTCGTGCTCCCATGTTACTTTTTCAGGTAAATGATTTTTTCAGAGCACTTTTACTAGAAAAATTGTGACAGAATGGATTATTTTTCAGTAATAATCTCCGTTAATAAACAAACAAAATTAATACCCAAAATTTTAAACTATTAAATTTTACAGAAATTTTAGTAGAGTTCCCTTTGTAATTGGACCAAAAATTATTTATACAACCTACTTAATTAAAACCTGTATAAGTATATAAATCTTCAAACTTTAATATTCAACACAATATATACACAGGATCGACATATGTCATGTCATTCATAACTTCAACACAATATTCACAACTACCACAATAGATCTAAATAGAGATATCATCTAGTCCTAAACAAATCCATAATCAAGTAATAGTGGAAGCAAAACTAGATACATTAACCACCTGTGGAAGTATAACAAAATCTACAATAACACATAACATATCATGCCACATTCCATTATATAATATAAATCTAACTTAACTATTTTCATTCAATTACATTAAATATATACAAAACTTCAAGTCATTAGAGTCCGGTCAATCTCCTTAGCTTATCTCCCGCCTTACTCTAACTAATTGGGTATCAACTCATAACTCTCATCTGGAAGGAAGAAAGGCAAGAGTGAGCTAATAGCTCAGTAAGTACATCATAATAAAGTATTGAACAATGATAACAAAACTAAACAGAAGAAAGATATATGAATATGAAAGATATGCATAAATGAAACTAGAATAGACATGCCTGGAGAGCAATTTACTTCTTTCTTTGTTCTTATTTTCTTTAGGACATAGATTTAAGTATAATTACTCATCTTTACGGGCCCAGGCCAGTAAGTCTTACTAACAAAGGTGAGGGAGGATGATAAAAGGATCATGATAGTCCTCATGATCTAAGACCAGAATCCAAATTGCTACCCTATGCTAGAATTCTCAAATATCAGAAGCGCCCAAATGTCCCTCGAAGCGCAAAGTTAGTCCTTGTCCTTCCATAGTAATGTCCTAAGGCGTGCCCAGAGTATAACCCACTACAATACGCGGCTAGAACTAATCCTTAAGTCTCCACTGTCATACAGTGGCATGCCATGGGACATTACCCATCAAAACGTAACTCTGGGTCCTAGTTTCATAATTACTTATTTCTTTTGAGGGAGGATTGCACCAAATTCCTTTCACAGATATCTATATCTGGAGATCAAATTCGTCAAATTCTCATATGTAGAATTTTTCACCAAATATTCATATGCTTATTATCTTGCTTGTGGATGTAATTCTTTTCATAACTTTACTTTCATACGATTATCATAAACAGAAGAGAGGTTCAAAATTGTTACCAGTGAAGAACAGATTGGCTTGAGAGCTTTCGGATGCGAGTTACCTTTTTAATTGGGCATACCGAAGCTTTCATATTGTTCAAATGACCTTATACAAATACATAACACTTGATCAACATTTACACATAGGAAAATTATGCAAAATATCATCCGAAATCCTCGGGTGAATAGTACCCATGAACAGTGCACTAATGCATATATTGATTTATTCTCAAAATTTCGGATATCCAACGGGTAATTTATCAAACCCAAGATATGATTAACTATAATCTCAAGTCAATTTGTATATTAAACTCCAAATCGAAGCTCAAACGGTGTCCGGGCATGGGTTGGGGGCTTCGCGAATGAAAATCCATACATAACCACAAATTCGGATACCCAATCGACAAATTAACTTACCTAAGCTATGGATGATCATATTCTAATCCCAAATTAAGCAAAAGCCCCAAAAATCCATAGGTTACATTCTCAAGCATGAGGGTTAGGGTTTACGTTGTCCGAAACATTATCAAAACTACAAATTTGGACACTAAATTAATATATGTGCATGCTTAGGTATTGAAAAGTATAAAATATAAACTTAATCGGGTATCGGAATGAAGATACCCGAAGAAAATAAGACAAAAGTGCAAGAAAACGAAAGAGGAGGGTATGAGTATAGTTGCATCGTCCCGATCTATCACATTTTTAACTGGCTCTCGGATGGATTCAGACTCGAGGGCCTCCATCTCGCCTTCTCTCTCTTCCTCTTCCCTCTCCCTCTCTCTATTTTTCTTTTGGAAATGAAAACTGCCCGAGAAAACACGCGCGGTGCTTTTATTTGGTGAGCCGGTGCTGGAGTGTGCGGTGACCGTGCATCGGGCGCACTTGGTTCTGAAAATAGCGCTCGAGCTCACGGTGAATGTGCCTCTGGCACCCATATGCTGGAATCGGCGCTCACTAGGATCCAAGCCCATGGTGGGCGTGGGTCAGGCCTGCAACAAGCCTGCAGTGAGTCTGCTTTGCATTTTCGTAGTCTGGGACCTGTTTTGATTCTTCTAACCCAAGTTTTCACATCCTTAGACCCTAATTTTGATTATATAATTTTAATAAGCCATGATTGTCATGATTTAAAACTTGAAATCTTATTTATGGGTTAACGTTCCACGATTTATAACTTTGGTTTCTAATCTTGCCTATTCCAAATCTTTGAGCTTTTCAATCCAATTCCTCCCGTACCTTTGGACCATAATTTACCTATTTTAACTTATTTACCTCCCAATTATCATATTTTAGAAATCTGAAATCTCACCACCCATATTATCCATATCTTGAAAACCGATACCTTTCAGGGCCCGACTTCCTCTTTCTACTTTCGAACTCAATTTCTCACATTCTGAACCTAATCTTTGGTCATTATTAATTCAATTATATCCTAGTTATTGTATTTCAAAACTCGGGTTGTCACATTCTCCCCCACTTATAGAAATTTCGTCCTTGAAATTTGATGAACCTCAAAATCCCCAAGTCAGAGGCAATCTCCCAAGCATATCCAAATCACCCACTCGATTAACTACAGTCCCATGAAACCTTAGGCATCGAGGTGTTCTAATCCTTATTACCTAATCGATCTACCAAAATTCAAATTGAAACTTTGTTATGGGGATAAGCTCTAAATTTCCCAACACAACTCATCATAATCACTTATCTACTTCTACATTTACAGTACCTGGAAAAAACTTCACACTAACCTACCAAGTTTGAGAGCAACCCAAAACTATTACTTGCCTTTCCAACTTGACTCCAAACCTCAATCGACTGAGAATCCTTATTACCCCGAAAAGCATTTCTTTCTTAACCTTTGATTAAACCTCATATATGTGAGCCAGCTATACTTCCGCTGTGCCACTCCAATTATCTTTCCTAATCATGAATCATCCAGTTGCAACTCGTTGCTATATCTGATTTGACTTGATACCCAAGTACTCTTATCAAGCTTGGCCAAGAGCCTGATATAAACCTCAATTCATCATTAAACCTTAAAGACATAATACTTCACATTCTCACTACATTATTGGTATACCACCAAACTAACATTTCCTTAAAGTACATAATTTATTTAGAATACTCTAAAATATATAATTTATTCAGAATACTTAGATGACACAACAGCCACAATTAGAGCAATCCTTAATGTATCCGTATCTTGTAGATAAAACCCACAATCCTTAATTCACAGCTAGATTCAAAATTACAATTGTAACAAGTTCCCAAGAATTTGATATAACTTTAGGCCATCACCTAAATCTCGAAATCCAAACATTTATCAACCTCAGGATTTTGTTGGCATACCGATGGGCCAACTAATTCAATCCAAACACGTTCACAATAATTATAATAAGTGAATCATCCTAATCGTCTTGAAATAAAACCATAGGGACTTCTCATTGCAAAATTTTATGGCTCTAATACTTCGAATATGTTTCCATCTCCCAATTTAAGAAAATAACCTCCTATTGCCCAAGAATTTAAACCTATTCACAATTTTCCTTTCACATCTCCTACAAAATACCGAAAGCACACTAAGTTTAATGACTCCTAACGTCGATTATTAGCATTAAGGCCCATTTCCTTAAAGACACTAAGGTTTATCCCAGTAATCCTTAAATGGGTCCATCAATTCGCAATATCATAGGATTATATCTTTCTTTATGACACAACTATTCTAACCCTTGAAATTATCAGGTATTAGCTACCTCCAAGGTAACACCCATAAGTTTCCAAAGCGAAGACTCCAACTATTAATTTTGACCTCTGGGCGGAGTAATTCTAACTATGAACCTCTCATTCACTAATATGGGGTAGTCACCTATCACGACACCAGGATAGCAAAATCATAACTTCCTCAAGGAACACTTGTTGGATCGCTTAATAAATTTAGTTAAACCCAAGACAACTAGACGCTTCCATGACACAAATTGGCCTTCCCAAACAACCACTGCTTAAGGTCTTACAGATTTAAAATCACATTATCGAAATGCCATACACTCAACGGGACATTCTCTTAACCCAACATCATATCCTTTCCTAATTCAAGCACACGATTAACAATCGTTCTCAACTCAAGATACAATCCCCGATGGAATACCTACGGCCCCATGTCCTTTGAATCTATCAATGAAGTCATCTCAACAGGGCCCAAATATAGCCGAAAGATCCAACCCATAAAATTTATGGACTCCCACAAAACTTCGAGCCCAAATGGTGCTGCTGAGCTTCACAGTAGCCATAGCTTTATCCGAATGTTGCCGTGACATAATTTTTAATCATCCTCAATCATCACACTAGGGACACAGATCGAAATTAAAAATCTTCTATCCATTCATTGTGTCCGCTTATCAATTCATTAATCTTCCGAGTAACCAATTACTCAACCAACCATAATAACCTCATCAGTTTGTCTTACTTCCTAGAGGTTCCAAGGTATCCACAACAGTACCTAACCAATGTTCTTTTAATTTCATACAAAATCCTCAGAAGCTAGTCGGCTTGATCTTTTCTTCCAAATATATATCCTCAAAACTTTTCACAGCTAGATTTCTTAACAACCACCAACGGACTTCAAAGGGGTGGTCTCGCTTACTATTAGACTTAACACCTATCCTCAATTCAATCAGCTCTGCCTTTTATTCAGAATTCACAACACCTATCCTCAATTCAATCAGCTCTGCCTTTTATTCGGAATTCACAACCTAATTACAAGGTATAATATCCTATCAATACATATCACATCAACATCCACGAACACTTTTTTCAATTCCGACAGGATTCGCATTACCTAAAAATTCATGCACTTCATCACTACAAGTTGATCCTAAATCGGTATCCTTAAATTTACTATCCCAATATCGACTCAAAGTCACGTAGGCCTCGAGCCATCAATTCCACTTATCTGCCAGACTGACTAGATCGATCAAGTACTCTTTCTTAAGGGATTACTAGTCTGAAGATCTCAACCCAGAAATAATCAAGTCTAAACTTCGAACCAAGATCGATTATTTTGGACATCGAATCAATGCCAATTAGCTCAAACATTAAATCGGCACCAATTAATTTAGAACCTCAAGGTGCCTCCTTACGGCTATCTTGACCTCATGACCGACTACTGTCACAAATGGGTCTTCACCAAAGGTCCATAACGATTACTGATATCCTATCAGAAAGAAAAGTCGCGGCTAAACTATTCTTAAAACGCTATCTAGGGCACGAGAATTAGATAGTTAAACTCATCCTCTATTTCTAACTTAATTCAAACCTAAGCTAGCCAACCGGAATAATTAAGATTATCTAGTCTAACTTAATTTGTCCTACACTTACATCTACTTATCCGATCAATCTTAATCTATCCTAAATTTTTGCATACGATTCAAATCAAACTAAAGGCATTTCTTTTCTCTGATATCAACTATGACGGAATGAATTATTTTCCTCTAATAATCTTCGTCAATAAATAAACAAAACTAATACCCAAAATTTTAAAACATTAAATTCTGTAGAAATTTTGGCAGAGTTTTCTTTGTAATTGGACCAAAAATTATTTATGCAACCTACTTAATTAAAACATATACAAGCATATAAATCTTTAGACTTTAACATTCAACACAATACATACACAGGATCGATAAATGCGATATTATCCATGGTTTCACATAGTATTCACAACTACCATAATAGATCTAAATAGAGATGTCATCTAGGTCTAAACAAATCCATAACCAAGCAATAGCGGAAGCAAAACTAGTACATCAACCACCTACAGAAGTATAACAAAATCTACAATAACACATAACATATCATGCCACATTACATTATACAATACAAATTTAACTTAACTATTTTCATTCTATTACATTAAACATATACAAAATTATAAGTCCTCATAGTCCAGCCGATCTCCTTAACTTATCTCCCATCTTACTGTAACTAATCAGGTATCAACTCGTAACTTTTATTTAGAAGGAAGAAAGGCAAAAGTGAGCTAATAGCTCAGCAAGTATATCATAACAAAGTATTAAACAATAATAACAAAACTAAACAGAAGAAAGATATATGAATATGGAAGATATGCATAAACAAAACTAGAACAGATATCTTGGAGAGCAATTTACTTCTTTTTTTGTTCTTATTTTCTTTAGGACATAGATTTAAGTATAATTACTCATCTTTATAGGCTCGGGCCAATAGACCTTACTAATAATGGTGAGGGGGGACGAGAAAAAGATCATGATAGTCCTCATGATCTAAGACTAGAATCCAAATTGCTACCCTATGGTAGACATCTCAAATATTAAATCAAATATTAGAAGTGCCCCAATGTCCACCGGGGCCCAGAGGCAGTCATCGTTCTTCCACAGTAATGTTCTAAGGCATGCCCAGATTATAACCCGCTATAATACGTGGTCAGGACTAATCCTTGAGTCTCCACTATCATACAATGGCATGCCATGGAACATTTCCCATCAAAACGTAACTCTGGGTCCTAATTTCATAATTACTTATTCCTTTTGAGGGAGGATTCCACCAAATTCCTTTTACAGATATCTCCATCTGGAGATCAAATTCATCAAATTCTCAGATGTGAAATTTCCCTCCAAATGTTCATATGCTTATTATCTTACTTAAGGATGTAAGTCTTTGCATAATTTTACTTTCATACGAATATCATAAGCAAAAGAGAGGTTCGGAATTGTTACCATTGAAAAGCAGATTGGCTTAAGAGCTTTTGGATGTGAGTTACCTTTATAATTGGACATACTAAAGCTTCCAGATTGTTCAAACGACCTTATTCAAATACATAACACTTGATCAATAATTAAATATAGGAAAATTACACAAAATATTGTCTGAAGTCCTCAGATGAATAGTACCCATGAATAGTGCACGTGAATAGTGCACCGATGTATGTATTGATTTATTCTCAAAATTTCGGACATCCAACGGGTAATTTATCAAACCCAAGATATGGGTAACTATAATCCCAAGTCAATTTGTACATTAAACTCCAAATCGAAACTCAAACGGTATCCGGGTGCGGGTTAGGAGCTTCGCGAATGAAAATCCATACATAACCACAAATTTGGATACTCAATCGACAAATTAACTTACTCAAGTTATGGATAATCATATTCTAATCCCAAATTAAGCAAAAGCCCCAAATATCCGTGGGTTACATGCTCGGGCGTGAGGGTTAGGGTTTACGTTGTCCGAAACCTTACCTAAACTACAAATTTGGACACCAAATTAATATATATGCATGCTCAGGTATTGAGAAGTATAAAATATAAACTTAATCGGGTATCAGAATAACGATACTTGAAGAAAATAAGACAAAAGTGCAAGAAAACGAAAGAGGAGGGTGTGAGTATACTTGTCTCGTTTCGATCTATCACCTTTTTAACAGTCTCTCGGACGAATTCGGACTCGCAAGCCGCCATCTCCCCTTCTCTCTCTTCCTCTTCCCTCTTCCAATCTCTATTTTTTTATGGAAATGAAAACTACCTAAGAAAAAGCGTGCACGGCGCTTTTATTCGGTGAGCCGGTGCTCGAGCATGCGGCAAGCGTGCATCGAGCGCACTTGGTTTTGGAAATGGAGCTTGAGCACATGAAAAGTGTGCATTGGGCACCGATATGCTGGAATCGGCGCTCACTAGGGGGCCGAGCCCACAATGGGCACGGATAAGGCCTGCAACAAGCCTGCAACAAGCTTGCTTCCTGTTTTTGTCATCTGGGACCCGTTCTGACCATTCCAACGCAAGTTTTCACATTCTTTGACCCTAATTTTGATTAAATAACTTTAATAAGCCATGATTATCATGATTTAAAACTCAAAATCTTATTTATGAGTTAACGTTCCACGATTTACACTTCGGTTCCCAATTTTGCCAATTTCGGATCTTTAGGTTTTTCCATCCGATTCCTCTCGTACCTTTTGATCACAATTTACCTATTTTAACTTAATTACCTCCCAATTACCATATTTTAAAAATCTAAAACCTCACCACCCATATTACCCATATCTTGGAAACCGATATCTTTTAAGGCCCAACTTCCTCTTTCTACTTCCGAACTCAATTTTTCACATTCTAAACCTAATCTTTGATCATTATTAATTCAATTAAACCCTAATTATTGTATTTTGAAACTCAGGTCGTCATAGAAATAGTCTTTGTACATAATCTCTGGTCCTTTTGATCCAAAATCCACATTAGCTCCTCAACATAGGATAAATCTTTGTCGATTGTCAATGGCTCATACTCAATGATATGCGTGGGGGTCGTGAACATACTTTCAAAGCATCGATAGGTGGAATACATCGTGTAAATCTATCAAATTAGATAGTAACACAAACCTATTGCCACTTCCCCAATTCTCTCCAAAATCTCAAAAGGCCCAATAAACCGTGACTTCAATTTTTCTTTTACCCCAAATCTGAATGTTCCCTTAGACGGTGACACTTTTAAAAAGATATAATCTCCCACCTCAAATTTTAGCGCCGATCTTCATTTATCTGCATAATTTTTCTACCTACTATGAGCAACTTTTAAATTTTCATGAATAAGCTTCATCTTCTCTATTGTTTCTCTAATAATCTCGAGGCCCAAAATTCTTGTCGCTGGTCTCCTCCCAATAAATCGATGATCTGCACTTCCTCCCATATAGCGCCTCAAAAGGTGCCATGCCAATACTCGCCTGATAACTATTATTGTAGGTGAATTCTGTTAGGGCCGAATAATTATCCCAAGTTCCCTTCATGTCTAAGGCCGAAACTCTTAATATATCTTGTAGGATCTGCATTGTACGCTATGATTGACCGTCAGTCTAGGGGTGATATATTGTATTGAATTTCAATTTCATCCCCAACTCCTTATGCAAACTTTCCTAAAACCTCGAAACAAAATGGGGTCCCTATCAGACACAGTAGAAGTGGGCACACCATGAAGTCTAACAATTTCGTTCACATACAATTGGGCCAATTTGTCATGAGAATACGTCATCCTGATTGCCAAGAAATAAGCTGATTTTGTTAGCTAATTGATGATAACCCAAATGGCATCATGGTTTTTAGGAGTCCTTGGCAAACCCGATACAAAATCCATAATAATGTTTTTTCACTTCTAACTAGGGATCGACATTGGTTGCAATAATCCAAATGATTTTTTCCTTTCAGCTTTCAATTGTTGACACACAAGACATTCCTCCACATAAGCCGTAATATCTCATTTCATATTTTTCCTCCAAAATATTTTTCTCAAATCCTGATATATTTTATGTCCCTGGAAGAATTATATATCGAGATCGGTGAGCTTCCTTTAAGATTTTTTTCTTTAACTCCTTATCATCTTGCACACACAAACAATCTCTAAACCTAAATACTCCATTAGCTCAGACATTAAAATTAATTCTATTCTGGAGTCTTTATTTAAAATTTTCACAATATTTATAAGGAAAGAATCATTTACCTGCTTCTCCTTAATCTCATTAATCACCTCCAGTTAAATCTAAAGGTATGATAAAATCATCCAACCGCCCAGAACATACTGCCGAATATCACATTGTTTCAGATAATCTAATATCTTCATCTGTTTTATCTGAAGACTTGCAACAAAACTTGATCGACGGCTTAGAGCATCTACAACCACATTAGCTTTCCCGAGTTTATACTAAATTTCATAGTCATAATCCTTTAGAAAATCAAACCACCTCTTTTGCCTCATATTAGGCTTCTTCTGCGAGAATAAATATTTTAAACTTTTATGGTCTAAATAGACAAGAAATTTCTCACGATAAAGATAATGTCTCCAAATCTTTAAGAAAAATACCACCACAACAAACTCCATGGATAGTTGGGTAATTCTTTTCATGCACTTTCAGCTGTCTAGACTCATAAGTTACTACCTTGCCATGTTACATCAGCACACAACCCAAACCCTCCTTGGAGGCGTCACAATATACCTTAAAGCCCCCCGAGCCCTCCAGAATGATTAGTACCGGAGCAGTTGTCAAGCGATCCTTTAATTTCTAAAAACTCTGATCACACTCTTCTGTCCAATTGAACTTGGCCTCCTTCTTTATCAACTGAGTCAGTGGCATAACTATCCGAGAAAAGTTCTCTACAAATCTTCTATAATATCTTTCCACGCCGAGAAAGCTCCGAACTTCAGTCACCAAGGTAGGTCTATTCTAGTTAGTAACGGCCTCTACCTTCTCCAAGTCTACAGCAATACCTCCGTTTGAAATCACATGTCCCAAAAATATCACCTCCTCTAGCCAAAACTCATATTTCTTTAATTTAAAATACAGTTTCTCCTTATGAAGCACTTGAAGTACTATCCTCAAGTGGGTCTCATGCTCCTCGTGATTCTTAGAATATATCAAAATGTCTTCAATAAATACCACCACAAATTTATCTAAGTACGGTCTAAAGACCTGATTTATCAAATCCATAAAAGTAGTAGGAGCATTTGTAAGACTGAATGACATAACAAGAAATTCGTAGTGGCCGTACCATGTCTGAAAAGAAATCTTGGACACATCTTCTGGTTTAATCCTCAATTAGTGACATCTGAACCTCAAATCAATCTTCAAAAATACCTGAGATCCTTGTAATTGGTCAAACAAATTATCAATGTGCGGCAACGGATATTTATTTTTAATCGTGATTTTGTTTAATTTACGATAATCGACACACAATCGCAATGACCCGTCTTTCTTTCTCACAAACAGTATCAGTGCACCCCATAAAAAAAAACTCGGTCTAATAATGCCATTGTCTAACAACTCCTGCAAATGCGATTTTAGTTCTTTTAATTCAGCGAGTGCCATACAATAAGGTGCTTTAGAAATCAGAATAGCACTTGGAATAACTTTAATCTCAAACTCAATCTCCCGGTGAGGAGGTAACCCAGGTTACTCCTCTAAAAATACATTCTTAAAATCACATACAACCAAAATGTCCTTCGTAGGCACACTATGACTCCCAATGGTGCTGACATATGCTAGATAAGCCTGTCATTCACTTTTCATCAAATGCTTGGCATGCAAAATAGAAATCAATACAGGCATCTCCTTCCTTCTAACGCCTGGAAAGAAAAAAGGTTCCATTATAGGAATATCAAAATAAACCATTTTTAGAAAGCAATTAATATTGGCATGATATTTTGCTAATCAGTCCATCCCCAAGATAACATCAAAATCACCCATATTCAATAATGTCAAGTCTACCATCAAACGCCTCCCGTTCACCTCCACCATACACTTCAGATACATAACATCAATAACTATTGAGGATCCAGTAGGCATTGATACAGTTAAAGAATAATCCAAAATTTGTGAGACAGACACAATATGGCATGTAAATTGTGGGAAAATAAAAGAATGTGTAGACCAAGAATCAATTAAAATTGAAGCCGAGACTCCACAAATAAGAAGGGTACTTTCAACCACATTCAGGGATGCCTCCGCATCCTGAACAGTCACCGCAAAAGCTTTAACCGAGACAGTAGGCTTCTTTGCTTCCATCCTCTGGGGTAACGGACAATCTTTAATCTGGTATCCTTGCTGTCCACATCTACAATATGCTCCCATCGCCTTGCGATAAGGATACCTCGCATGCTTCTTCCCACAGAAAACACAGTCAACCGCTTACGCTTGAGAACTAGTCACTGACTGAACTTTAGTGATGCTCTTACCCTTGTCTGCTGTCCTTATCTTTTTGGATGGCCCTGAAAGCCCTACATTTGATCCCGTGCTAAAATTTGCCCGGCTAGCAGCTCTCTCAGCAAAGAACTTTTGTGTCTTTAGTTCCTCCTCATATATCAAGGCCCGATCTAAGATATCAGCATACGTTTAGAGCTTTTGAGTCATCAATTGCCTTCTAATATCTTCCCTCAATCCCTACTGAAACTTCTTAGCCTTCCTTAATTCATTCTCCACAAAGTACAGTGCATATCGGGATAGTTTAGTAAATTTTGTATCATACACAGCTATAGTATGATTTGCCTGTCTAAGCCGCATAAATTCTTACTCCTTTTGATCTTGAAGATTGGAAGGGAAATACTTTTTCATAAAAATCTCTTCAAACTTCCTCCAAGTAATCTCATCATCGGGCACACCTAACATCCTCTTTTTCATGACCTACCTGCTATCAACTTCACCTTCCAACTTATATATCGCAAAAGAAGCCTTTTCCCGATCAGAACATTGGATCACCACAAAGATCTTCTTCATCCTCCTAAGATAAATATCCACTTTCACCGGATCAGGCTCACCCAAGAATTCAGGTACTCTCTCTGTCGTGAACCTATGTAAGCTGTCGGGGACAGATTTACTGGAACCAGTTCGGGCGCAGGGACCGAAGCCATATAACATTGCTCTATCGATTCAACAATATTCATCATCCTTCCCAACAAATTTATGTACTCAGCTTATCGGTCCAGGGGAGTATTAGCACCTTTGTGGCCATTTGTTCTACCTCTCCCATTAGCCATGTTATATCATATAACCAAAAAGATTACAACATTAATAGGCCCCAAGAAATCAAGTTAGAGGGAGGGGTTATCAACAATTCAATAAAATTTAGGACTAACCTAAGGGTTAGCTCCTAAACATCCTATTTAATCTTAACTACCCCCGACCTATCCCTACTTAAACTTAAGCCTATGCTTCTACTTTACAATCGATCAATCCTAAGGCATCTTATTTCTCAAATACCAGCTATAACGAAATGAATTTTTTTTCTCTAATACATTGTGTTAATGATCATACAGAATTGAAGCCCAAATTAACATCTTAAAATTCTAAGAAAAAACAAATAAAGTTTTCTCTAAAATTGGGCAAAATTGATACATTCAACCTGAATAGAACATGCAAATATACTAAATAATATACATCAACACACATTTTTATCACTGACATAGGATCCTCTAATGCCATATGCACAACCATAGCTCTAAATCAACATCACAGTCCACTACATTCAATTTCATACAAGAGATGCCGTCTATGACTTATACAAATAAAAAAATAGATAGCAAAAGCGAAATTATGTCCAAAATATAAACCTACAGAAGCAGAAATATCATTCTAACAAAATACAGAACGAGTCATAACCATTAATATAAAATTTTCATCCATAATTTAAATATTTACATTCGAGCTAATCAGACTTCCAAAATAGGCTTTGAAGCTCCCAAAAATCTTCTTGACTAGACTTTATCTACCCTTGCTCGTCCAAAATCAGCTCTACTGTGTCATCTGAAGGGGAAAAAATAAAAAGAGTGAGTCAAAATCCAACAAAGTACCATAAAAATATGCAAGTGTAATTCTTTCGTACAGAACATAAGTACAAATAAACAAAACTATAAAAATATCCGAAGAACAGAGATGTACATGGAAACAAGAGAAAGCATAAATCAGTATAATATGCTTTGAAAATCATAAATCAGTATCAAACTCCGCAGGTTCTTAAAAATCCATCTTTACTATCCGAAGGAACAAACTAGTAAACCTTATTAGTCGAGGGGGCGGATAATTGAGGATAGATTATATTACGCATACAATAAGAGGCCAGAAACAAAACAAAAATATCCCTTCTAGCTGGATCAGTTACAGCATTACCACCCAAAGGCAGACCAAACTCAGAATTCTACCCTCTAGGCTAATGCTCTGAGGAAGGACGGATCACGTATAATCCTATAGATAGAGTTATCTTCGATTGCCACCATAATGTTCTAAAGTATGTCGGAGAACCTTACCTGATTGAATAACAGTCCTATGTCCAATTTTTATTATTGATTTAACAGAACTAAATTATTCTTATCCTTATTTCTTTGTTCTTAGCTTACTGTACCTCAAAAGCCAACTAAACTCATACAGATAATCCTTCATAAAGCTTCAGAATATCTTAGAATTTTCAACAGTATAACTTTTCACAAAATTTTCGGATACGAAATGTCCAACAAGTTTAACAATAAGCCAAACAATATTTCCATCACATTTCTCAAAATTTGAAACCAAAACATCTGCAAATTTTTGAGCTAGGGTTTAGGTCAAAACTTTCGGACACAAATCAAATGCAAAGCACACGTCAAACAATGAAATTGGAGTTATACATCATCATATATATACATAAACTTAAAATCTACTCAATAAATCATGATAAATACACATTAATCATAACAAATCTTTGGGAACGGGGGTTACAAAGCATAAGTACCAAAATAGAGATATTCAGAAGCTGTAAAAATAGAAAACAAGGTTGGTGGTATACTTACCTTAATTCGATCTACCGTTTTTCTCACTTAGATCAGAGTAGAACGACTAAAATCTCCCTCTTTTTCCTCATTTCCTTCCCTTCTCCTTTCTTCACTGCTCCCTTCGTGCTTTATGTTTCTCTCTCTCCCCTACCCATTTTTAAAACAAAACGAAATCAGGTCAGTGGCTGAAGTCAGGTTTGCGCTCGAGCACCTAGCGAGCTCACGACGAGCGCACCTATACTAGAAATTGTGCTCTCCATCTCGCTCGAGCGAGCAGCATGCGAGCCCCTTTTTTGAGCAATATGTCTTTTGCGCTCACTACTGGGCTCAAGCCAGCAGTGAGCCCGATTCTGCTGCTTACTGAACTAAGGCAAATTTTCTACTTTTCTCAATTTTTCTTATCCCAAACCTTATTATACCAATTTAATTACTAGGATTAACTATGATTTAGATACCCGTATCATACACTAGGGCAGTTAAAGTCATTTTTTTGTTTAACTAGGAGAATGATTGGATTTCATTTACACCCAGAAAAAAGTATAGGATAAGCAGAGGGAATCCGAATTCAATAAAGGGCTGAAAGGACCAATACTTTTTTACTGTGATTCCTTTCGATTGGACCCTTTCCAATGTGTGGAAGTTGGCGAACCCCGTCTATACCAATGACATCTTAGAGACTAAGTCTTTCATTGCTCAGCCTTTGATTGAATTAATTAAGGGAAATGTAGTGTCGCTCCAAAAAATGGATAATTTTTTGACTCAATAGGTGCTCATTGATGTCAACTGGGAGGTTAGTATCGGAGGGGAGGCCATTGCTAATTTTCCTTTTCGTAAATCCAAGAGAAAACTAGGGGAACTTTTTATTCGAGATCCTCCCAAAATGCGACTAGAGAGGCAAGTTCCCGGCCTCCTAGTTCCCCATCCATCCCCCTTGATGACTATGATAAGACAGTTAACGAAACTTGTGATGAGATTACTACGTTAGAAGTTGATGAGTCATCTCAGAGGCCAGATCCTACTCTTTCTTCACCGAGCTACCTAAGTTTTGAGGAGGTGCCTGTATTTATTGTGGGTGGTAAAGCTTCAATGCCCACTACTTTGAGAATAAATGACCCTGTTGTCAACAGGTCAAATGAACCGATTGCTGCTCTATTCCTAAAAAAATATGAGGTCCCTGTTTTTGTTAGCTCATTGTCCAACGAGCATGTTTCCACACTTCCTGCTGCTTTTGTAGCAGTGTCTATTAATCATAAAGGGACGATAGAAGATTTTCCTACCAACAATCCAAAGGTTCCAGTAGGGTTTCTTGATCCTCAACGTTTTTCATTAGAGGTTCTAAAAAATGAAGAGACCCCTTGGGTTGATCCTTTTCCGTTTGGGCATCATGAGGATTTTGATTCCTTTTCCTCGCCACCTGGATTTGAAGTTCCTCTTTTTTCACCGTGCATTGCCCCTTCCATGTTGGAGGATTCCACCTATTTCTGAACTCAGCTCATCTTTAGATCCTTCTTTTGGAGAGGAGTCTTTCATTAGTGAAGTATTGCTTGCTCGACCCTTTACTTCTAAACAATTTTCTTGGCATTATCATATCTAATTGATCATTCGATTTTGTTCAACAATCATAGGAGCCGGTACACTTGATCAGGGATAGATTGTACAAATGCAACATTGAAATTGCCTGCCTATCTTGAGTGTATACCCACCCTGCTGTGCTCAGGGAGATGGAGATTCAAGTCGAAGCCATCGTTGCCAAGGATTAACAAAACCAGGATCGGGCTACTTACCTAGATAGAGAGTTGTCCGAGTGGTTGGCCAGATTTCGAGGATTATCATATGAAAATGTTGTAATTGTGATTCGGATCACCTCACTCAAGTGTAAGCTTGAGGAAGTTGAGCATTGTTCAATTTTTTTATGCTAACTTAATTTTCCATCTTCAGGATAAATGTGCACGACTTGAGGAAAAATTGAGTATACGCCTTCAACCAAAAGAGGTTGGGCCTGCTCTAGATGATAGATTTCAAGACAGATTCTCTATTTGCAAACGGGTCATTTCTTTGATTGCTCCCAATTTTCCTTTAGGCAACTTTGATCCATGGAATTTTGGGGCTTCTTGGTGTTCTGACATTAGGGAACTTTCAGAGCCAGGTGGGGGTTCGTCTCTTAGGTCTCAACCCGGGCCTAATTTTTCTAATTAGGGGACAACTTATTTTTATCGGCAATCTTACATGTAACCTCTATGTTTCTTAAAATTAGATCCCGTACCTCAAACTACCTTACAACTCATTGTTGGTAAGTTGTCATTCATAGCCTTGCCGTGTTCCCAAACTTCTTTGAGCAAGTCTAGGTTTTCTCTTAAAAGTTGAGAGTTGTTACATAGATTGAAACTTTTAACTTAAAGGTTAGATGGTCTAATCTCTACCTGTAAGGTCTGATATTTTTCCGATCAAGCAAATTATAATTGATTGAGGTCAAAGAACACAGAAAGTTATATTGAAGAGTCCGATATTCAGAAACTACTAAACCAGTAAAATTTAAATATATAGACTTGGAAACTTTCACCGATTTAATGATTGCAATAAGAATCAAGATTCATTATGTTGGTTATTTTATAAACTCAAAAGCCAGAGGTTCACCCAGGGGCCCAATAATAACAAAAAATTATCCGATTGACCAAAACAACCGATTTAATTACGGTTAATAAAAGGATAGCCCGCCCACCATAATTCTAACGAGTTATCAACCGAATTGATTTTGGAATAACAAAAAGATAGCTTAGCCACCGAGTTTTTACTTAATTAGTAACCAAATTTAGCCCGACTAATTAAATATAATATAAATTAAATTAAGTAAAATTCGGCACCCCACATAACCCGGCAGCCTGCTGCATCTCGGGCAGCCCAAAATTACGCTGAATTCAATAGGAATTCAGCAGCACAAGAATGCACATGGCACACACGACACTTAGCCAAAATTAAGAAGTAAACAAAGAAGCTCACGGCTGCTTACTTCAGCACACACACAAGGACCAACTCGAGCAGCTGCTAATATACATATAGTAGGGTGGGAAGCAACACAAACTTTGATTCTACGCTTCAGCATCTCCATGGTAGCAGCTTCACCCATTACTTAGCCAAATTTGAGGGCAAATAAAGCAGCTCACAGCTGCTTACTTCAGCAGCCCACAACACACAAAATCGGTTAACTAAACCTAAGAGGAGAGAAACTCCTACACGGCAGTTGCAACCAGCAGCAGCTCCACGACAGCAGCTCCAAACCAGTCTCACACTTCAGCAAATATAAGCAGCCTATGTCACCATTATTTTAGCTACTAATCAAAACTCTCCACTAGGCAAAATCCTAAGGAAACAGATTAGCAAAATCAGCATAAACCATCAACTGAATTAGGGACACCCACGTAGTTGAGGGAAAAGGTTTTGGGTGGTGCTGGTGAATCAGCTTCAGCCTCTATTTATATAAGAGGCGCGTGGGAGAATGAAAGAAAGAAGAGAAGGGAAACCAAGAGAGAAAAGGAAGAAAACTGTAGGGAAAAAGAAGGAGAAAACAGAAAGAATAGAAGAGAAGCTGAGAAGGAAAACCAAAGATAGGGAGTTTAACTGAATATTTTGGTAAGTGTACTCAAAATCCTTCTTCAATTGTTACCATTTATCGTTAAATCCTTAAATATTATTATTCTAATACTTAATTTGCCTAATATTTTTGGTCATATCATCATCTTAGCATGAAATGTATTCGGCTAAAACCTTGGAACCAAAGTCAGTAGCTGGATCAGCCACTATAAACGGGCAGAACTAGTTACCAAACGGTTTCCAAACCAGTTCAAATTTGGTGACCAACGAACTTAATCTCTTATTGATGCTATGACCAATCGGCTCATGAAAATGGATTGAATTGGTCACTGAATCAGGTCTCACATCAGCAACTAGACTAACCTTAGTAGTCATGTTGATATACGAAATTGCAGCCCATGAACTGGGTTTCAAATTGGCTGAACCAATAGCTATATTGACTTAAGTACATTGTGATAATGTTAAAGTATCACCTTATAAAAATTATCCCTACATCGATCATGAACCGGTCACCAAAACAAAGGTAGAAACCGACTGTATCAATAAATGTTGATGCTAAAGTTTTAGCTATAACTTTGACCCAAACTGACTAGAATATCAACTTGAACCGACCATAAACTGGATAAATTCTTAATATTGAGTCTCTTAGATGTAAGAAAACTCCCCAAACTAGTCAAGAACTAGTTTTGAATTGACCATAAAAGTAATAATACAGAACCGGCCCCTTTGCATCTGTAGTGATGTCAAATTTGGCAATTTTGAATAAGTTGACCAAATTGAAACCAAATCGGCTGAACTGGTAGCCGGCCTAGCCAAAGTGTAATGTATTGAGGCTAACCTATCCACTAGTGAACCGGCTTCCAAAAACCATTTGAGATGATCACTGAACCGGACCCCTAAATAGCACCAAAATCGGCCTTAGCATCTTTGCTGATGTTGAATCTGGCAGTCTAGGAAAATGAACGGAGCCAGTTAAACCAGCACCCGACCCAGCCAAGTCATCAAGTGCTAAGGTTAAACTGTCAACGTATGAATTGGTGGCTAAAAATACCTTGAACCGGCCGTTGAATCGGGTCTCCAAATAGTAACAAAATCTCTTGGAAGCATCCCTACTGATGCTGATTTTAAAACCACTGAACCAGGTTCAAACTAGCCTCTAAATTTGTTGAACTGGTAGATAAATAAACCAAAATAATGTTAAGGTACCAATTAGTAAAAATATGCCTCGAACCGACCCCTGAACCACGCCTTAGATCAGTAGGTGAACTGACCAAAACATGCTAAAATGTTCAGCTAATAACATTGAACCTGTTCACAATTGATCAAAATTAATAGTAAAAATCAGTATGGACCAATCCTTTAATCAGCCATTAATCAGCTATAAACCGATTACCAAATCGATAAGTAATTGTGCTGAGATTGAGTTAAAGAAATCAAACTGAGTTGGCCCCAAACCTACTATCAAACCAACAATCGAATCAATTGAATATACCACATGTTAAATCTGTATTGTTAACATATGTAAAATTTTAAAGTTAAGCTATTAAATCGACCAATGTATTGATTTCTGTTACGATTTATGATTTGTTAATAATCATCATATTTTATGGTCGTATGTTTTGATATTAATGAAAGTTTAAGGAAAGCTCTACAAAAGTATTCAGAAGTTCAGCTATTTTCTTCCAGAGTGAAGAAAATTAAGAAGAAGTATTAAGAATAAGTATAGAGTTTTTATACGAAGTTTTGAAAAGAAATAAGAAACTAGATCAATGATCTTTTCAGATGGTAATATTCACTGGCATACTTTACGATATTACAGTAGAAAATTAAAGAGTTGTCAAGCATCACAAGACGGTTTTCGGCCCCATCTACCAAGATTATAGGTAGTACGACCCACCTTAGGATGTAAAAGGCGGTTAGGCTTTAGATTGTGAGGACTACAATAATCCACCCACCTCGGGTTGTTAAACAAGGTTAGACCTTAGATTGTGTGGACTAACACAATCCTTTCTTCAATTTGTCCATTCCTTTAACTAGTAAGGTCAATTAGCCATGGTCCCTAAAGAAAAATAAGAAAAAAAAAGTTTTCAGCATGGTTTAAAAGAAAGAATAAGAAAAGAGCAAGATAAGAAATTAGAAAGAAAATTGCATAAGAATTTTGATCATGTTTTAAGTTATCATATTCCTTAATGATTACTATTCTTATTATTATATTTTAAGTAAAAAGATTGCATGGTCATTGTTATATTGTATTTTGTTGAACATTTGGTTCAATTTCTTACTGTTTTTCTAACCCTTCAGATGGCGAGGACAAATTGATATCGGATGAGTAGGAGTAAAGACAGGAGAGGTTTAGGCTTATATATTTATGTATTTTGATGAAATTATAATGGATATATAAAATCTTGTAGTTGATCTTGTAATGAAATGAACGTGACTTTGGTATTACTTATTGGTTATGCTTTTGTTATTTGTTATTAAGGTCATTATTTATACTTTTGCTAAATTGTATGGTAATAATTTTGATACTTAATAATATCTCTGAAGAATCCAATATCGTATTTCATTCATAAATAGTCAGAGCCACTTGATATAGCAATCATATGGATCCCGTATATAATGATTATATATTTTGTGGACTTATATATAATATGATATATTATTAAGTGTAAATGAGGACGAGGGACATCACACTACTGGGATGACCACCTTTGTCCTATAACACAAATTGAATGGTGTTTCTCAGGTTAGTTTCCTACGGGTCGTCTAGTAAAACAAAAGTATTGATGGGAGCTCATCTATCCAAGAGCTCCTTGTGTCTTTTAAATTCATCTTCAACCCATAAAACAAGATTCAGTTCATCACCTTTACCTGTCTATTTGCTTGGGATAGGCAATAGAGGTGTAAACCAGCTTAATTTATAGGCATGTGCAGTACTTGGTGAATATTTTTTCAATGAATTGGGCTTCATTGTTGGTTACTATAATCTTGGGTATCCTAAACCTACAGATGATGTTCTGCCGGATGAATTTGATTGCATTCTACTCTGTGATTTTTGCCAATGGGGAAGCCTCTACCCACTCCATGAAGTAATCTATTTTTTAAATTCAATCGATATGTATATTTTCTCTTGAGGTGAAAAGTTGTATTTAACCTTCTCAAGTTGAAGCTTTGTACCTTTTTCTGTGGTGTAAAAGTTTTGAACTTATGATATAGAGACTTCCCAATTTATATTTTTATAAGAACCATCGTAAGGGATTGAACAGAATTAATATATTCGAACGTCCTAATAAATTCGGATAGATTTGAGAAGTACACCTATTCCACAGGTAGCGAAAGATAATGGCTTCATTCCTATCTATAAGAAAAAGTATGTAGACGACCCTGCCTACGAGTCTAAATAGTAGTTATATGACCTGAGGTTACCAAAATTAGGAGAAACCCTTCATTAAAGTCAGTCTTTCAATCTTTGATTATCCAATTTGTTCATATTTTAGATTTTTGATGTGATTTACTTGTATTGATTTGGATACTTAAAATTTTGATTGAGATTTACAAGTTTTACCCGCAATTGGGATTCAATTGGTTTCATATATTTATAACTCTTGGCTTTCATTTTGAAATATTTATTTGAGTACGAGACCACATTTAGATCACATCCAAACTTTTGTTGATGTTATATAGAGGACGTTTAAATTTTGGCATTTATGGAGTTTTGTATATGTTTTGATTTTTTTGTACTATTTATAGACGCATCAATTTGTTACATATTATATATTGATACTTATTAAGCTTTCGACTCAATTTTTATTATTTTTTAGCCCTTTAGATTAGTAGGCCATGAGTATATTACAGGGAGCTTGGACGTGGATTTAATTGTAGTCTCGTCTATATTTGGTGAGGCTTGTTTGTGCGGTGGTTAGAATGATGATAGCAAGTTGTATTATTGAGAAATTAGTATTTGGATTATTCAATAATTTTGATAGTTGTGGCATTTAGTTGTCAGGGACCTCTAAATTATTTTTTATTATTGTTTATCACCTTTTTCATATTGACTTTTGAGTAGGCCATGGTTAATTATTTGTCTCGATGAATAGTCCAAAGAGATCTTATAAATGATTGGTATTCTTGTTTATTATTATTGTTAATGTTGGGGTTGTATAAAAATATTGTCAGGTCACACTCAGATTTAAATTTTAATTTGGATGTCGCATTTAATATTTTATTTTATCGTAATTAATTATTATTTATTATTTAGGACCTGTTTTAGTTCTTGGCCATGACACATGAGAACCTCCCTCGTCTTCTTTGTGTGATGGACTGACTTTTCTAACTAGATTTCAGCAAAGTTTTGACAGTAAAATAGCCACCAAACTAATACAACTGATACAAAAATCCTTGTACAATATAATATATAACTACACATCATAACACAGGATCTAAAAATAGCCACAACAAACACGTGGTATCAACGTTATAATTTCGGTATAATATAGGCTCAGATAAGATACCACTAGGTATTCAAATAAATCATAACAACATGTGAAAGCATAAATATCCATCAACCATAGCGGAAACTATATTACTAGTATATTATCATCATCATATACATACATCAATATACAAAACCATCAATAATGATACAGAATAATCCACTAGATATAAAACCACAAAACTAACTCTGCCAAGTTTTTCCTTCAAGGTCTACAGCCTATTCAATTCCTAAACTCTACTCGACCTCA
This sequence comes from Nepenthes mirabilis, assembly GCA_025585075.1. Lineage (NCBI taxonomy): Eukaryota > Viridiplantae > Streptophyta > Magnoliopsida > Caryophyllales > Nepenthaceae > Nepenthes > Nepenthes mirabilis. The sequence continues at coordinate 45,831 of JAODPA010075379.1, forward strand.
TCAGGCATGAGGTCGTGCTCATCTGGAGGAAAGAAGATAGCAAGATGAGCTAAATGCTCAGCAGGTATAATATAATCAAAGACAATAAATATTATAGGTAAAATAAAGTAGATGAAGGATATAAAAACAAAATGAAGATGCATAAATATCAAACATAAATAAATACATTTCCAAAGATCATTTATATTTCCTATTTGACTTATTATTCATTTAGGTTCTAAAACATACAGAAACTCTATTTAACTTTACGGATCAGGACCAATAGACCTTACCAGCTAACGGTACGGGCGAATGAGGAAAAGAATGTGTGTGCTTCCACACATTCTAAAGCACAACCCAGGCAATTCAACACCCTATGGTGAACGGTATACCTTTAACTCAATATATGAAACTTTCACATATGCCACTATGTTTCCCGTGGCCTAGAGGCAGTCATCGTGCTTCCATAGTAATATCGTAAGGCATGCCAGAGAATACTACCTTATGAAATATAATCCTTGGTCCAATTTCACATTTACTTATTCTTAGGAAAATTCCATACTCATTTAGAAAACATTGTTCTCACTCCGGGAGAACGGTTTATCAAATGTAATATTTTATGAAATTTTCTTCTTATATTTCTCATGATTTGCATAATTCTTGTAAGCTTAAATTTTCACATGACTTAGACTACATGCGTAATCAATATAAAGCATGGGAAAAATTAAAATTCTTACCAATGTGAGCCAAACGTAGCTTTAGAGCTTCCGGATAACAAATCCCTTCACAATTGTATATAACATAATTTTTGGGGTATTTATAAGATAACATACATAATGTAGATGTAATTAAATTCACAATTCATGTCCACAATATTTTTGAAATATATAAAATTAACGTATACAAAATATATGTATATAAATACCAAATAAATGAAATACTCACGTCCATAAAGTTAGGGTTACGAATTTCTAAAACCAAATCATGCATAAATTACAAAGAAATCGAGTAAATCGAAGGGGGCGCGGGTTAGGGTTTTTCGAGTTCAAAAACCGCACAAATCTCACAAAGCGGACATAAAATTGAAGTATCTGCATGCTTAAGTCATGGGTAATGCAAAATATAAATTTAATCGAGTAACGGTATGAGAATACCCACAAAAAACGGAACAAAAGTGCAAAGAAACGAGAGAAAAGAGTATGAGTATACTTGCCTCAACTCGATCTATAAATTTTCTAACTAGCTTGAGCTCGGAATCGCCTTGCTTGGTTTCCAACGCTTGACCCGACGCTTGAGCGCCCCTCACCGATTCATCCTACACTCCCAGAACCTAATTTTCTCACATTAATTAAGTCTAATTTTGATTATATACCTCCTAATTACTATGTAATGAGAATTGGAACCTCACAATTCTCCCCCACTTAAAAAATTTCGTCCTCGAAATTAGTAGATCCTAACACTTAAACGAGAAGACATACCTCGAAATAAATGGGGATACTTGTCCTGAATCTTGTCCTCCCTCTCCCACGTTGCCTCCCTGTGGGAGTGATTTTTCTACGAAACTTTCACTGGAGGGATTATCTTCGAGCACAAGATTTGATCCTTCCAATCCAAAATTTGAACCGGCTCCTCCGAATGCGATAAATCTTCTTGGATAACTAAGGAACCATAATGGATGACGTGCGTCGGATCATGGACATACTTCCTCTGCATCTAGACATGGAAGACATTGTGTACATCAGCCAAACTCGGCAGCTAAGCCAAACGATACGCTACTTCCCCAACTCTTTCCAGGATCTCAAATGGTCCAATAAATCACAGCTTTAGTTTTCCTTTGACACCAAATTTGGAGACTCCCTTCCACGACGACACCTTGAGGAAAACAAAATCTCAACCTTGAATATGAGTTCGGATCTCCTCCGGTTAGTATAACTCTTCTGCCGACTTTATGCTTTCTTTAGCTTCTAAAAAATCACCGCGATCTTCTCCGATATCTCCTTAATCACATCTGGACCGAAAAGATGACTATCTCCTCCCAATGAATAGGAGACCGTCACATCTTGCCATATAGTGTCTCAAAAAGAGTCATGCCAATACTCGCCTGGAAACTATTATTATATGCTATAATATGCAAACTTAGCCAGGACCAGGTGATCATCCCAATTCCCCTTCAACTCCACCACAGAGGCACTGAGCATGTCATCTAATATCTGAACCATCCGCTCAAACTGGCTATCTGTCTAAGGGTGATACATTGTACTAAATTTTAAGTTTGTCCCTAGCTCCCGATGTAAACTCTTCCAAAACTTTGAGAGGAAACGTGGATCATGATAGGACACAATAAATGCTGGCATACCGTGCAATCTAAAGATCTCATTGATGTACAACTGTGCCAAGCTATCATGAGAGTACGTCGTCGAATGGCTAAGAAATGAGCCGATTTCATTAGCTAATCAACAATGACCCAAATTGCATTGTGATTCCTTGTGGTCCTAGGCAAGCCTGAAATAAAATCTATAGAAAGATCTTTCCACTTCCAACTCGAAATGGGTAAGCGGTGTAACAATCCTAAGGGATTCCTCCTCTCAACCTTCAACTGCTGATAAACTAAATATCAGCCAACAAAAGCAACTATTTCTCTTCGCATATTCCTCTACTAGAATATTTTTTTCAAATCCTAGTACATCTTATTCATCGCAGGTTGGATTGTGTACCTAATTTGATGAGCCATTTTCATGATTTTTTTCAGATCCTTATCATCAGGTACACACAAACAATTCTGGAAGCACAAGACTCCATCAGTACAGATACTAAAATCTCTCTAGGAGTCTTAGTCAAGGTCTTCGACAATATTCCTCAGAAATAGATCACTCGTTTGCCTTTCTTTAATCCTCTGAAGGATCTCGGGTTGCACCTGCAAGAAAGACAACATCATCCTATTGTCTTGGGCATAACGCTGGATTTTACAAAACTTCAAGCAATCCAGCATCTCCATTTGCTTGATCTGTAGCATCGCTACAAAACTAGTCTAGCTACTCAAAGTATCCGCGACCACGATCGCTTTCCCTAACCGATAGTGGATTTCACAATCGTAATCCTTAGGAAACTTGAACTACCTCCGTTGCCTCATATTCAGCTCTTTCTGCGAAAACAAGTGGTTGAGGCTCTAGTGATCAAAATACACGAGAAACTTCTTACCGTATAAATAATGCCTCCAGATCTTCACCGTGAAAACCATGGCGGCTAACTCTAAATCATGGGTCGGATAGTTATTATTATAAATCTTCAATTGCTGAGATCCATAAACTATCACCTTCCCATTTTGCATTAAGACACATCCGAGGCCAACCTTAGAAGCATCACAATAAACCTCGAAGCCACCCAAACCATCAGGGATAGTCAAAATCGGTGCCAAAGTCAAACAATCCTTCAACTCTTGGAAACTTCGATCACACTCTTCGGTCCAATTAAAACTCACTTACTTCTTCATCAATTGGGGATGAGGTAAGGTAATCTGAGAGAAATTCTCTATAAAGCGGCGATAATAACTAGCCATATCCAAAAATCTACAGACCTCTGTCATGGTCGTTGGTCGACTCCAACTGACCATGACCTCAACTTTCTTCAGGTCTACCGAGACTCTTCCATCAAAAATGAGGTGGCCCAAGAACACCACCTCATCGAGCCAAAACTCACACTTCTTCAACTTCACATATATCGTATGCTCTTGAAGGGTCTAAAACACAATCCTCAAATGTTCCTCGTGCTCAATACGACTCCTTGAATAAATCAAGATGTCATCGATGAAGACCACAACAAATTTATCCAAGCACGGCTGAAAGACCCGATTCATCAAGTCCACAAACACGGCCATTGCGTTCGTCAATCCGAATGACATCACAAGAAACTCATAATGGCCATATCTCATCTAGAAAGCCGTCTTCGCCACATCCTCTTGCTTGATCCTACGTTGATGATACCCAGACTAAAGATCAATCTTAGAGAACATGTGGGTTCCTTGCGACTGATCAAAGAGATCATCGATCCTCAGCAACAGGTACTTGTTTTTTATCATGATCATATTCAGTTCACGATAGTCTACACACAACCTCAAGGTCCCACTCTTCTTCTTGACGAACAGGACTGGTGCACCCCATGACGAAACACTGGGTCTAATGAAACCCATATCCAGAAGATCCTGTAATTGCTGCTTCAATTCTTTCAACTCCACAGGAGCCATACGATAAAGGGTCCTCGAAATAGGTGCTGATCTAGGCATGAGAACAATCACAAACTCGAGCTCTTGGTGTGGAGGTGAAGCAAATAACTTATCCGGGAATACATCTTTAAACTCACACACTACGGAAATCTCCTTAGCTGATAGCTCACGGCTCTTTAACACACTGGCATATGCTAAATAAGTTTTGCATCCACTTTTCAACAGATGACAAGTTTGCAGAGCTAAAATAATGCTAGACGGCTCAACCCACCGAATTCCCTAAATGTGAAAGGGGTCACATTCCGAAATTAAAAAGTCAACCTTCTTATGAAAACAATCAATAGCTGCATGATTTCTTGATAACCATTCCATGCCCAGAATAACATTAATATCATGCATCTCTAAAAGAATCAAATCAACAGTTAATGACAACCCATTTACCTCAACTGAACACCCAGGGTAAAAAATATCAGTAACAACAGAAGACTCCGTGGGCATTAATATAACCAAAGAATAATAAAGGATGACAGGAGATGATGTAAGATGACAAACAAACCAAGGAAAAACAAAAGAATGGGTAGATTCCGAATCAAAAGGTACCGAAGTAGAAGCACCACAAATAGAAAGAATACCTTCCACCACAGTATCAAATGCTTTGACTTTGCTTGCAGACACGGCAAAAGCCTTTCCTTGAACAACGGCTTAGAGGAGAGGGCCTTTACCGAATGAGGATACTCCTTGATTTTGTGCCCTAATTGCCCACAATTGAAGCATACGCCATTCATCTTTAACAAGGCTTATTCCCAAGCATCTTCCCATAGTGCTAAAACGAACCGATCGAAACTTGTGAGGACGATGTGGTCTGGCTGTTCTTCTTCTCTAAATCTAGCTGTCTCATCTTCTTTGGTGGTCTCCTAGAACTCGCACCAGATTTAGTGCCAGCACCACTCTTACTTGGCGTTCGCTTCTTATAGAGTTCTTCCCTTACCAGCTCCCTCTCGTGGATCAAGGAACGATCCAGGACATCCTCATATATCGCCAATTTTAAAGTCTCTAATTGCTTGTGGATATCATCCCGCAAACCTTGAAGGAACTTCCTTGCCTTCCTCTCTTCATCTTCGATGATATACGAAGTATACCGAGTTAACTTCGTAAACTTTGCGTCATACTCGGCTACCATCCTGTTTCTTTGCCTTAAACAAATAAATTCTTCCTCCTTCTGTTCACAGAAGACGGACGGGAAGTACTTCTCCATAAATGTATCCTCGAACATGTGCCAAGTGATCTCATGCTCTGACACACCCAATACCCACTTTTTCATCTCCCACCAATGGTGGGATTCACCTTCTAATCGATACGAAGCAAATAATACCCGATCCTCCTCGGGGCAATGGATAATGGTGAAAATTTTCTTCAACTGCTGAAACCATATGTTTGCTTTAACTAGGTCTGGCTTCCCTAAGAACTCAGGAACTCTCTCTTGAACGAATCGATCATATGCTGACGGTCCAGGATTAACAGGAATTGGGGGAGGAGTAGGAACTAGTACTGGAGCAATATTCTTTTGCTCCATATTCTTGATGATATCTACCATACGACCCAACATATTCAAATATTCAGCCTCTCTATTGTGAGGCTAGCCACCTCCATGCGTCGTCCTTATTCTTGGCGGCATTATCGGCTATCGATGTCTATTTTGAAACAAAAATAATACGGATTAGATTACAAGTCGGATATTAACTAGAACACAACAATTCTACGCAATTAAATAAAACCAACGGTCTAAGTAGGGCCATTATGATAACTAAAACTACTCAATCTAACTTAACCATTCTATGTCTACATCTACTTATTTCATCTAGCCTACACTATCCTAGGCTTTTGCATAATATTCAAATCAAGCCTAAGGCATCTCATCTCTAATACCAATTGTGATGGACTGACTTTCCTGACTAGAATCTGGCAGGTTTCCTAATCAATAGAGTTTTGGTAGTAAAACAGCTGTCAAACTAATACAACCGGTATAAAAATTCTTATACAGCATAATATATAACCACACATCACAACACATGATCTAAAAATAGCCACAACAAATATATGGCACCAATGTCATAACTTCGGTACAACGTAGGCTCAGACAATATGTCACTAGATACCCAAATAAACCATAACAACATATGGAAGCACAAACATCCATCAACCACAATGGAAACTATACTGAGTATATCATCATCATCATATACATACATCAATATACAAAATCATCAATAATCATACAAAATACTCCACCAAATATAAAATCATAAAACTAAGTCTACCAAGTTTTTTCTTCAAGATCTGCAGTCTATCTAGCTCCTAAACTCTACTTAACCTCAACAAGTATGAGGCTATTGAGTGAGCCAAATGCTCAAAACATATAATATAATTAAAGGCAATAAGTATTATAGACAAAATAAAATAGATGAAGGATATAAAAGCAAAATGAAGATACATAAATGTGAAATATGAATAAATTATTTTTGAAGATCATTTATCATTCCCATTTAACTTATTATTCCTTTAGGTTCTAAAACATGCAGAAAGTCTGTTTAACTTTGCGGATCATGGTTAGTAGGCCTTATCAACTAATAGTGCGGTCGAATGAGGAAAGGAATGTGTATACTTTCACACATTCTAAAGTGCAACCCACACAATTCAACACCTTGTGGTGAGCAGTATACCTTTAGCGCGATATACGGGACCATCACATATGCCACCATATCCTTTATAATCCAGAGACAGTTCTCATACTTTTACAGTAATATTCTAAAACATGTCAGGAAATATTATCCTCTAAAAATAAATCCTTGGTCCAATTTCATATTTACTTATTCTTAGAAAAATTTCATACTCATTCATAGAATATTGTTCTCACTCCGGGAGAACGGTTTACCAAATATAACATTTTATGAAATTTCCTTATATTTCTCATGATTTGCATAATTCTTGTGAGCTTAAGTTTTCACGTGATTTAGACTATATGTAAAATCAATATAAAGCATCGAAAAAAACCAGAATTCTTACCACCATGAGCCAAATGTAAGTTTAGAACTTTCGGACAATAAATCCCTTCACAATTGTATATAACATAATTTTCGGGACATTTATAAGATAACATACATAACGTATATGTGGTTAAATATCACAATTTACGTCCATAATATTTTTGAAATATATAAAATTAACATATACAAAATATATGTGTATAAATACCAAATAAACGGAGTACCCACGTCCATAAAGTTAGGATTACAAATTTCTAAAGTCAAATGATGTATAGATTACAAGGAAATCAAGTAAAATCGAAGGGGGCACGGGTTAGGGTTTTTCAGGTGCAAAAACCGCACAAATCTCACAAATCAGATATGAAATTGAAGTATTTACATACTTAAGTCATGGGTAATACAAAATATAAATTTAATTGGGTGTCGGAACAAGGATACTTGAAAAAAACAGAATAAAAGTGCAAAGAAATAAGAGAAAAAGATATGAGTGCACTTATCTCGACCCGATCTACCACTTCTCTAACTAGTTGGAGATCGGAATCGAACTCGAGAACCTTGGTTTCCTCCTTCTCTCTTCCTTTTCGTGCTCTCTCTCTCTCTTCCATGGTATAAAGCAAGAAATAACACCTGAAAAACCCACGCAGGGTTTCTTTATCGTGGGCCGGCGCTCGAGCGCCGGCTGACGTGCAGCAAGCGTACCCTGCTCAATTTTCAGCACCTACCCCTGCACTCAAGCGTCTAGCAGGTGTTGCCAATTTGTTTCGGATGCCCGCAGTGCCACCCGAGGCACCTGGTGAGTGCCCCTTGCTGATTCATCCTACACTCCCGGAACATAATTTTTTCATATAAATCAAGCCTAATTTTGATTATATTACCTCCTAATTACTATGTTATGAGAATCAGAACCTCACACCTTGCATATTGCTTGGGACTGTCGATTATAGCTATTTTTGCCAACTAATCTGTCTTCAAGTTGTCTTCCCTCGGATTGTGATGAACCTCCACCCTATCAAATGACTTCAGTAGGCTCTTTGCTTTGGCAAGGTACTGTGCTAGGTATGGACTGGACGTTTTGAAATTTATAGTCACTTTGTTGACCACTACTTTGAAATCGCTACGAACAATTAGGCCCTTTATTTCACATTTCTTTACTAGCGTAAGCTTGGCTAACAAGGTTTTATATTTTTCCACGTTAGTGGCTGAAAACTTGAGAGACATCGAGTATTTTATCTTAAATCCTTTTAGAGTTACAAGAACTATGCCAACCCCGCTTCTTAATTGAGAGGATGATCCGTCCATGTACAAGACTCATGTTGGAGTCTCCTTATACTGAAGTTCATCTTTTTTTCTTCTCAAAGTCACATGGTATCAGGATTGTCATTTCAACTATGAAGACTGCAAAGGCCTAGCCCTTTATGGATGGCCATGCTCAAAACTCTATGTCGAACATACCCACTTCCATGGTCTATTTTAACAAATGTCCATACACCTCAAGTCTCTATAAGATAATTTTAGTGGTTGGTTGATTAGGACGATGATCTTATGGGCTTGAAAGTATGGTCAAAACTTTATCGCAAAGTAAATCAATGCTAAAGCAACCCTCTCAACATGTGAATACCAAGTCTTTATATTTGTTAGAATTTCGCAAATACAATAGATTGGCCATTGTATTTTAAATTTTTGCCTAACTAGGACCAAACTTAACCTTGTATCGGATATGACCAAGTAAAGATTTAATTCTTCACCTTCTTTTGAGGAGGATAGGAGCAGAGGGTTGGTGAGGTATTCCTTTAGTTCTTGGAAGACCGACTGACACTCTTCCATCCAATGAAAACCATTCGCCTTGGTCCCTCTGAGAGTCTTAAAGAAGGGAAGGTACTTCTCTGTGGATTTTGCCAGGAATCGGGAGATTGCGGAGAGTCTCCCGGTTAACCTTTAGATTTCCTTTATAGTTCAAGGAGGATTCATATGTATAATAGCTTTTATTTATTAGGGGTTCACCTTAATTTGCCGATGAGATACTATGAACCCAAAGAACTTTTTAGAGGTTACTCCAAACCTATATTTCGTTGGATTCAATTTTATTTGGTGCACTCCAAGTACTCCAAAAGCCTCACCTAGGTTTCAAATATGGTCACCGACTTGTACATTTTTGATGAGTATGTCATCCACGTATACCTCCATATTCCTTCCTATTTGAGCCTCGAATATCTTATTCACTAGCCTCTAATATATCGCCTAGTAAGCCCCGCATTCTTCAAGCCGAAAGGTATGATTCTGTAGTAGTATGTCCCTTAATCGGTTATAAATAAGGTTAGTTCCTAATCTTCCAGACACATTCAGATTTGATTGTATATTGAATAAGTGTCCATGAAACTTAGTAATTCATATTCGGACGTTGAGTCTACCAATAAATCAATTATTGGCAATAAAAAGCTATCTTTTAGGTATGCCATATTCATGTCAGTGAAATCCATACACATCCATCATTTTCTATTATTTTTCTTGACTAGCACAATATCGAACAACCAATCTAGGTATTGGACTTTCCTTATGAAGCCTGCATCAAATAATTTTTTAACTTCCTCTCTCATGACAATAAACTTGTCTATGGATTGATTCCTTTGTTTCTGCCGAACCAATTTGTGTCCAAGAATTAGGCCCAACCTATAGACTATCACTATAGTCGGTATTCCGGGTATATCCACTAGTGCCTATTCAAACATGTCCAAGTTTTGTTAAAGGAATTTCATTAGTTGCCCCCCGTAGTTGATATGGGTGGGAGCTTCCAACTTGCACATATTTTTTGAGTTCACTCGGATCTAGTGGGATTTGCATGGTTGATTCGCTGAATTTGCCTTATTGCGGAGTTACTTTGTCTCGGAGGTTGAATTTCTTAATCGGTTGATTCAGAGTTGACTGGCCCATTTAAGCTAGGTAGCAGGTATGGCCAGTGTCTTAGTCGCCCAACACTTTTGGCAAGTGTGGTATTGATGTCATTGTTTCCAATGACACTAGGTAGGGTCAACCCAATATTGTATTGTCAACTGAGGGTATGTCCTCCATTAGGAATGTCAGCATTTGAGAAGATATTTTTGGGTATGTTTCTAATATAACTTCTAATTGGATAGTTCCTTGGATTAGAACCGATTCGTTGTCCAACCCATATAAGTAACCCTCGGCTGATTTTATCTAACTTTTTTTGAGTTCGAGCTTAAAAACGTATCAAGATGAAGCAAATTTAAAGACTTTTTGTTATTAATAAAGGCTCGTTTCAATTGGCAATCAATAGTACCATTTGAAACGAGTGTGGATTCAATAAGAAGGTCAGAATGGAGTTTTATTATATGAGTTATATTAATAACATTATTCCCTATTCCTAACTTTTGTTTCTTATAGTTAGAAGTCCCCTTGAGACAATTAGGAACTTTAGTTCTCGGTGACATTATCGATATCATGTTTACTACTCCCGCTGCCACTCGGTTAAGGATTATTCATGTTGTTTCGTCCCATCATTGTTGGTGTTGTTCGGAGTGCGTCCCGAGTCTTTCAAGTACTTGTTAAGATATCTTCATTGAACGAGGGTATCAATTTCTTTCTACAGGGTCTGATAATCTTCGATACTGTGACCCAAAGATCGATAGGAGAAGCAGCATTTTGACTGATCTCTTCCTTTTGGGTTCTTCACCAGTTTTGGCCACTTTAGAAACTTCTCATTTCGGATCTGCATCTAAATATTTATCTGAATGTCATTCAAAGGAGTAAGGTTCAATGGCTTGTACTTCCTTCTAATGCCTGAATCTATCCTCGGTTACTTTTTGGGATCTTTGGTAAAGGAGCTATCGCTACTCTTCTTTCCACCGATTGATCCTGAGTGGTGGTTTACACGCTTTGACCTTTTCACCTTGTTGACCTTTTTGCCTCGTGTCACATCCCGCATTCTTATGTCCATTTTAATAATAGGAAACATATGTTTACCTTAATATTATATGTAAATTATAATAAATTATAATACACAGGATCCAAAATAATATCAATTATTAATGGCTCTGACATTTATCCAATAATAATTTAAATGTAGCTTGTGATTAGGAAAGATGCAAACTAAAATATCAATATTTATCTTTTAAAATTACACCAAAACTTACAATATAGCCACATGGAATTGGCGAGCATACTTCTAAATTAAAACAAATGTATTTCTAAGATACATATAAAATTACAAGTCCTTACATCATCACTTAAATTAAACTAGTTGCATCATTACTGATTACTACATAATTAATTGTTCTTCTTTACTTTTGTTCACCAAGCATGAACTCCTGCGAAACATTTGAAGGGAAAGAAAACAGTAAGAGTAAGCCAAAATACTCAGTAAGAACATAATAGTCAGGGACATACATATTTGTATTCAAAAATATATCATATATAGGAATAGAAGTCGTGATACATGTAAATATATATATATTTTTTTAAAATATTTTCATGATACAATTTACTTTTCTTTTTTTTGTACATAATTCTTTTTACTTGCCAGTACATTCTTAGCTTACATATCTTGAGGAATCAGGACTAGTAGGCCTTACCAACAAATAGAACATTTGATCGATATTTGGATTAATTCAGTTCACACAATCAAAGGCCAAATTGCACATCATAGCGATACTTCTTTCTAATTTACAAGCCAAAAATAGGATGGATTGTGTTTCATCCACACAATCAAAGGTCAAAATTGCACAGTAAAACTTCTTCCTTATTTACATCCTGAAGATAGGATGGATTGTATTCAATTTATACAACCAAGGGCCAAAATCACATAACGATACTTATTCAGACAACGATCTATACTATAATATCCTAAGATATGTCAAGGGATACTTTTTGCTGAAATAAAAATTCTTAGTTTAGTTTCCTTCTTAAAATTTCGTAGTGAAAACTCTTATTCATAATCTTGCTTCTTCTTCTTAATTTTCTTATCTCAGAGAAAATTCATATTTTTATTGTATCGTATTAGCTTTCACTCATGCATAAACACATCATATACATTTGCAATAAAATCACAACAAAGTATATCGTATATGTCCATGATAAATTCATATCAATGCATAACATAAAAATACATTCATATAAATTTTAATCATGTGGTGGCCAAACATTTATATAACATATTTTTCAGCTTTCAGTCCATAAATTTCATAATTTTACTAGTTTACTAACCAGTTTGGTTCTATTTTATTTTTCTTAATCGGTTTAATCACAAAGTCGGTTTATAGACTGGTTTGGCCTTCCCTAATATTTTACCAGTTTTATCACATGAGCGGATTCACCTTTATCCATAAATTAAGTGGCCGGTTCATCATTTTAAAAGGACATATATGAACCGGTTCATGATTAAACTATATCTTAAAATTGGGCTAGTTGGCTAGAATAGGTTCGGTTTTCATTTTCAGCAGTCGGTTCACCTAATTATGAGCCAGTTCATTTGATATTTAATTAGTTGACTATCTTAACGTGACATATTTGATTGGTTTATCCATAAATTCTCAGCTGGTTCACCCATTTTTAGCAAAACTGCCAAACTGGTGCAACAACTGGTCCAGTAGTAGTATCCAGTTTTTGGGCTGATTCAATGGGAAAATCACCATGAGAAATTACTTTCCATATATTTTCAGAATCAGCATAAAATTTTGGACCAGGTCATATAAATTTTCCAATTTTATCCTTACCCAATTTAAAGTTATATACTGATTTTTCATGCACAAATCTGCTTATGACTGGTTCAGTGACACCTTTTTTTCTTTGGGCTGGATCGATCAGATTTTGCAAGGTAAATTTATACAAATTTTATGACATATTTTTTATTCATTAATGTATTATACTTTATTCTTTGGGAGCTTGAATCACCTAAAATTTGGTGAAAACAACAGCCAAAATCAATACCAGTAGCTACTCTGTTTTTATCCAGTTCAATTTGCCAGTCTACTTTATTTTCGTCAAATCGTCTGGTTTAATGAAGAATAATTTTTCACAAAAATACGGTGATTTTTCCAACATCTCAAAGTATATACAGTAAAAAATTCATGGTATGAATCGACCAAATAATGTATGTAAAAATTCGGATATTAGCAAGATTCAGCAAAGTTCAATAACTCCTAACTCCAAATAAAAGGTAGTTTCTCGGCTCTATTTTTCTCCCAGTTTTGGTCTGCTTTTCTCCCTATTCCTCTCTTGGATTTCTCCTCTTTTCTTTTATAGATTTCTTCCTTTATTAGTCTCCTAAAATGCTGAATCATTGTTTGAATTTTTTGGTATTGCCGTCTACCCCATAACGTGACAAATTCTCAATTGCCCAAGGGATGATTCAACCATACAAAATGCCAAATTGTTGCTCCCCCCTTAAGCAACTTGTTGGAATTTCATTAGTGGTTAATTGAATACACGTTAAGTTTCCTAAAGTGCCATATGTCTCGCCAATTTTTGCCATGTAAAATTATTTTTCCTTTTTTCTTAAAATTTAGTGTCCAACGTGGAGTGTGCGTGTGTGAAGGTTCAGGGGCTACCGTGTTCCTCCTCTCTAAGCCCCACTAAAGCCTTTCCTTCTTCAATTTTTTTCTAAGTGTTGGACATTGAAAAGGTGACATGTATCCATCAATGAGCAATTAAAATTTAATTATTAATGGTGTATTAAAATTGTCTTAATTTATATATGTTGGCCAGCCCCCTTCTAATTTTCTACTTCCACCAATTTTTCTAAGTGTAAAATTTTTATTATAGCTGCTACCGGATCCTTCAATTATAATTTCAATTATAAATTCTAGTTATATTATTGTTTGGAAGATTCGACAGCTTCTGGGTTGCTTTCGGGTCCACAGAACTACTAATTTAATCAACCGAAACTTGTTCGGTTACAAACCGAATCTAGCAATTTAATTCTTATTTGATTTGAGTTATATTTAGTCAATCATGCCAAGTTTGGTTACTAATCCGGTGATAATTTTATGATCGGGTTAACTGGTTGTCAACCGAAATTAATTCGATTATTAATCGATTGAGAATTCATTAACTAAATTAGTTCCCTATCATTGGTTCTATCTTTTATTAATCGGAATTGAAGTCGATTTTATCAAATAAATTTTTATCATATTTTGAGGTGAGTCCCTATCTACTAAATTTTTACCGTTTATTGATCTTAATTTTTACATATATTAGTTTAACTTATCAAATTATGATTTATGAAATCTTGATCTTTACACCTTGTTAGCCTTATCAGCGGCAATATATGCTCAGATGATGGTCTCTACCTTAAGGAATATCTTGGGTTCTTACTTAACCAAATACTTAAAGAACTTGCCCGATTACACAATTTTCATGAAGGAGTTTAACTTCATCTCATCAGTAAGTTTCAAGATTCCTTAGGTCTCCGCATTAATTTAGGCCAATAAGCATTTTAGTTTTTTGTTTGGACCTTACCGAATTCGGACAATGTGCCAAGGCTATTTTTCATCTCTTCTGTTGGAAGTAAACTATCATGAACCAAGATCAAGTACATTAATTATATAAATAATTAAATCCTAAATAATAATAAAATAAATTTCAAATCAGACGTGACATAACTAGATAGACGATAAAATTTTATCATCAAATAATAATTAACATGGATAGACCCAGAACCCATCACATGACCACATTGGACAACTATCTGAATAATATAACCATGACTTACTTTAAACAACCGTAAGAAAAAAATAACCAAATAATGACCACAACTTATCTATATAATGTACTAAATCCAACAAATTTTAATATATAGTTTAAATGCCTTCACTTGACCAATTCTTAGTAGCCAAAATATGATCCATCACAGATCCAATCCAAAAGAACCGAAACACAGCCGATGCCATCTATCAAAATAGATACGATGCTCACCAAGAAATACGATGTCACGTCGGTTCTTAACCAACTCCTACAATATGTCTGAGCCCTTTACTCTAAAGAAATAAGATAGAGAAAATATAAGCCTAAAACTCAGTAAGTATCATTAGATACAATAATAATTACGTCCAATAAATTAGAAGGAGAGTTCATAAATAAATATCACAACAAATAACAAAAATAAATCTGATGTCTAAAAACAGATAACAGATATAAATCCAAATTGTCGATATTAAAAATCCAATCATCAACCTCGAAATAGAATCTGATATCAAAACCAATAGTAGTCTCGTCTCAAATTGTATATCTAATCGCGTTGTCTTGTTGAAACATACTCACAACAAAATTGTGATCCAAAGTTAAATCTCATATATGTAATCAACGGCTATAGTTTAGGCCTGCAACTCTCGGCCATCTCACATCTTCAACTCTATTAGCCCGACTATATTTGAGGCCTGCAACTCTCAACCGTCTTTTATCATTATTGGTTATATTTGAGACCTACAGCTACTTAGTCGACTTTTATTATTATTGACTTCATTTTAGGCATGTAATTACTTGGTCATCTTTTGTCATTATCGACTATATTTTAAGCTTGCAGCTACTCAGCCATCTTTTATCATTATTGATTACATTTTAGGCCTGTAACTATTCGGTCATCTTTCATCATTATCGGCTACATTTTAGACCCGCAACTATTCCGTCATCTTTTATCATTATCGGATACATTTTATACCTATAATTACTCGACCACCTTTTATTATTATCAGTTATATTTTAGACCAACAACTACTCGACTATCTTTTATCATTATCAGCAACATTTTATACCTACAGCTACTCAACCATCTTTTATCATTATTGTCTACAATTTAGGCTTGGAACTCTCGGTCAACTTATTATCATTATCAGTTACAGTTTAGACATGCAGCTCTTGGCTAACTTTTCATCAGATCACATATCAACTTACTAGGGTTTTGAACTACTATGGTCCAACTCACATATCGATCTATCCTAGGGCCTTGAACCACCATGGTTCTACACATATATATCGACTCACCAGGACCTTGGACCACCAAGGTCCCATACACATACATCGGCCCGCCAGGGCCTTCTCCAATGCCCACTACACATTACTCTTACCTCATCCTTTATTACCTCTACTCCACCGTCTACCTCTCTATCAGCCAAAACCTC
This sequence comes from Nepenthes mirabilis, assembly GCA_025585075.1. Taxonomy (NCBI): domain Eukaryota; kingdom Viridiplantae; phylum Streptophyta; class Magnoliopsida; order Caryophyllales; family Nepenthaceae; genus Nepenthes; species Nepenthes mirabilis. Next base: position 62,201 of record JAODPA010075379.1, read on the forward strand.
CTTCCTCCCAATGAAATTTCTTACCGACACAACCCAAGGCCGCCTCTTCTCGACCAAGCAATTGTACAATGACTTCTGGATGCCAGAAAAATTCTCTAAAATTACAAAACCTAATAACACCTCCAAATCGACTGGTAAACTATACATGTATGTACCAAATAAACAAATAATGTGTATAAAAATGACATACATATTAGTAAAATTTCTAAACAATAGTCAAAATATGTTAGATACTAAATTACACCAAAGATATGGTGTATAAATGTTTATCTCGACTTTATACCAAGTAAACCTAATAAAAGGATACTCTAAAATACCTAAATGACTCCTCTCTCCTACCGTGCACGCCTCTCACACCTCTTCCTTCTCTCTCTCTCTCTCTGCACTC
>JAODPA010075390.1:0-12090 GCA_025585075.1 Nepenthes mirabilis
GAAAAAGAATTGGATTAAATCTAAGGGGAGTAGCCGCAACCGCATCCATCAGCTTCAGCCGACTTATTAATGACCTTTCGACTGCTCGTGGATTGTATTTATTTCATTGCTTAACTTGCGCTATCTTCTCTAACTTGGTGCAGTGATACCATTTCCCATGAGCCAATAAACTGATGATTTTCCGGAGCTCATTCGATTGCTGTTTATTCAAGATTTTGAGGTTTCTTCCATTCTTCTAATCCGTACCCACCTTTTTTCATGCCTTTTTATTGTCTGTTTCACGTGCTTTTGTCCGTGTGCCTGATTCATCTTTTCCAAATTTGTTTCTTTCTGAAAATGATCAGTTACTATTTCTTTCCCTTTTTTCTTCTTTTTCTTTGCGTTCTTAAAGTCCAAATAAAACTCTGTTAATATGGAGGAGGCTGATCAACCTCTACTAAGCAGAAAACATTCTGAACTCTATTTTGTTTTCTGGGTTCTTGTTACTCGGAACTCCCTCTTTGAACTTATTTTATTTTATTTTATTTTGTGATTGAGAGTATTTAATGATGCCCAAGTCAGGACAAAAATTAAACGACTAAAAACCTTTTGTTACTGAGGATAGGTGCAGAATCTGAAATTCCCCTGGCTTTTATTGAATAATAAACCATTCGTAAAAAAGTGCTGATCTTTCTAATATCCAGCTTTTGATGGACGGCACTATTGGCAACTTCAGATTTCTAATTCGTTCTTCTTTGTAGACATCCCAAATTTTTCCTTATTTTATTTTTTTTATCTTCTTTTTTTTTTTTTTTTGGTGGGGGGTGGCAGATTTCATAGATGAGCATGATGCAGAGATTTTCAGTAGAGGTTGAGGGTGGGAGAGAAGGACAAGATGGCAGGCCAGCAGTTGGTCCAGTGTACAGGAATATACTCGCTAAGAACGGCTTCCCGCCGCTTGCCCCTGAATTGAATACAGCTTGGGACTCGTTCAGGTGATTGCTATATCATTGAGGATTTAATTAGAAGACACCCAGAATTTATCTCTTGATAACCCTTTTATGTATGACCAGTATTTTGGGGTTTTTTAGATGGCATATATGTGTATATAATATTATATTATATTACGAAGAAGGTATGACAAAGGATTTGTGTGTGCAGGCTCTCTGTTGAGAAGCATCCTGGAAATAGGATGCTTGGATGGAGAGAGAAAAATAATACTAACGGGAAGGTAATGTGGATGCTATGATTTGTATTAGACGGGATGTGGAGAAGGAAACGGGAAGGCAGTGTGACTTCCTTTTCATTTGTTTGGTTTATGCAAGACGAAATTAAGAGAACGATCTCAATTATGACTTCAACCGAATAATCCTGTGTTTATTTAGGCCAGAACTTCCTATCTTTCGAATAGAAACTCATTTTCCGCTTCCTTTCATGCCGTCGTTGATTTATTTAATCCCGTGATTAAGTTACAGAGGTATGGCAAATGAATCGCTTGATGGTTGTTGTGTCTTGGTTCTTCGTAGTTTGGGCCTTATGCCTGGAAAACGTACAAGCAAGCATATGAGGAAGTTCTAAACATTGGCTCTGCTTTACGTGCCTGTGGTGCTCAGCCTGTAAGCATATAGCTCTTTCCGATCTTGCACATGCCTTGAAATTTGATCAGCAAGTTTATCATCACAACTTCAATACTGTACTTTTATAGGGAGCCCGGGTCGGAATCTATGGCCCGAATTGCCCTCAGTGGATTGTTGCAATGGAGGTTCGTGTTAGTTTTCATCTAAAACTCTTAAGATGATGGAGTTTGGATAATTAGACTCACAGCTTTCAATTGATGACTTCAAATTCATACAGGCGTGCAATGGACATAGCTTGATTTGTGTTCCTCTCTATGATACCCTTGGTAAAATCATTTATTTTAATTTGGCGGGCCGGACCCAATTTTCGTACAAGTGTTCAGCTTCTTTTTCTCTTTCCTTCTAAATGATGAGCGCTCTACACGAATGATTCTTAGGTTAAAAAAAAAAAAAAAAAAAAAACAAAAGACACCTGCATTAATCTGCGTTTGCAACTTACGGGACACGCTAATCTGTGGAGCACCGTCCGCAAATAAATATAAATATCATCATGAAGCGCTTCATTTCAGAATCATGAGAAGCCAAAGCCGCTGGGTCCCATAGATGCTTGTTTGACCTAGCTTTGGCTTCGAGAAAATGGAGAAAGCTGTATCAGCTTCCTTTCTCAGGCAATACATCTGTTGCCTCTTTCGGATGCAGGTGCTGGTGCCGCGAACTTCATAATAGACCATGCAGAGATTGACTTTGTTTTTGTTCATGACAAGAAAGCCACGGGGGTAAGAATTGGAAAACCTTAGCCAACTCTTTTGTTGAGCTCGTTATATTGTTCTAACGCTTGCCAGCATCTGCCCTTGCAGTTGTTGAACCCTGACTGCCCCTCTGCTCAGCGGCTAAAATGTAATATTGAATCCTCTATGTTCATTCATTATTTTGGAAACTTGTAAGGTGGGGTGATGACTCAGGATGCCGTTGATGCAGCAATTATTTGCTTCACATCATTGACACAGGAAGAGCAAGAGAAGGCAAATAAAGCTGGAACTAAAACGTACTCGTGGGCTGAATTCCTTAATTTGGTTAGTAATATATCATGATTACCTCCATGATTTTGTACTCCCGAATTGCATAATTTTCCATTTTTTAAAGTATTTTACAGCTGAGCAGGGTATCGTATCTTCGGAGTTTGCATGCAATTCAGCGGTAACTCAAAAGTTCGCATAGATAGAAATGTCACGAACTTTTCTTCTTCTTCTTTCGTGTGTGGGTGGGTGGGTGGTGGTTCTCAGGCTATATTTCTCCGTGTATTGTTCATTTGCTTGGTGAGATTGTTTTCGGTTGCCTACACAATTACGAATTCGTGCTGCTTATGTTGAAAACAGGGGAAAGAAAATCCAACAGAGCTATTCCCACCTCAGCCATTCAACAGTTGTACGATAATGTACACCAGTGGCACCAGCGGTGATCCGAAGGGTGTCGTATTGACACATGAAAACGTTGCTGTGTGTATAAGAGGATTGGATATCTTTATGGAACAGTTTGAAGAAAAGGTAAAAATAACATCCAACTTCGTTGGTCCTGAAATCCGGTACATGTTCATGTTAGTCTAACATGTACGTTTGATACTTTTGATAGATGACAGTGGATGATGTGTATATATCTTTCTTGCCCCTTGCTCACATACTAGACCGTGTGATTGAGGAGTACTTTTTCCATAAAGGCGCTTCTGTTGGCTACTACCATGGGGTAATCTGCCTCTTCAAATTTCTGGACCATATGATTCTCTTTCCGGTTCTGATAATTGATGGTTTCATTTTTTTTTTATTTTTTTATTTTAATCGTTATTTCCCTCTTCCTTTGGCAATGAAGAATTTGAACGAACTGAGAGATGATCTCATGGAGTTAAAGCCAACATTTTTTGCTGGGGTTCCTCGAGTTCTTGAGAGGGTGTATGAAGGCATGGGTTCATCACTAAACCCACCCACTCTTTTAACCCCTTATGAATTGGATCATGTGGATTAGGTGTAATTGTGCCTATGTTATCTGCTAATCAGGCATACAAACCGCTATACAAGAACTCAATCCAAGAAGAAGGAAGATTTTTGGCTTCCTTTACAAATAGTGAGTTGTTTTCCTGCTCATGGTTCTGATCTTTCCCATCTCTCATACCTTTTGAGTCAAAAAGAAAGAGAGATTGAACGAGAACCTTTATGATGCTAATAAAACTTTCATACTGTAAACAGCAAACTTTTCTGGATGAATTTGGGGTACAAACAGAAGAATGCATCCCCATTGGCAGATCTTCTCGCTTTCGGAAAGGTTTTGCCTATCTGACTCCCTTCTGTTAGTCTTTCAATTTTCATAAATCGAATCTCCAGGGTCAACAATGCTTCATGAATTCAAATCATACTGATTGAATTCAGGACATTCTGGTTCATAATTATGGCATACCATCGTCCACATATGTATCATTTGTGAGTATTACGCATTTGACAAGCTTTTGGAATGCTATACATCAACTTCTATTATCCAGGTCAAAGCAAGATTAGGTGGCCGTGTTCGACTTATTGTTTCTGGAGCTGCACCCTTGAGCAGGGAGATAGAAGAGTTTTTACGTGTCACTTGCTGTTGTTTTGTACTCCAAGGCTATGGTAAGTTCAATGCTAATTCTGGATCATTACAAATTCACTAATTGTTTGGCTTGGCTTCTGAAATAGCTTCCAGAAGACTTAGGGCTAAATACAATTTTCTGTAGAAACAGCTTTTTTTTCCTCGTAAGTAGCTGAACGGCAGTAAAATGTGATGTTCCAAATATTTTCTTCTCGGAAAAGCTTGTTCAAGAAAACTGAAATTGGATTAATTAAGTCCTCTAGCTGAGCACAACATCGCTATTGTCCCTATTATTCTAGAACAGTTCTAGTGTGCCACTAGTCAAACATTTGGCACTGTAGAAGTTCCTGCTGGCTTAAAATGCTCTCACACAAAGTTCGGGGAACTTAAAGATCAATACAATTTGAAATACCCAAAGATTTGTTCTGTTTTCCAACTATTTAGGATATGGTGTCTTAGAAAACAAAGCAAGCGTTTTTTTAATGTCTCCAAGCAAAACAAACTATTTCAATTAATTAAGTTTTTTTTTTTTAATGTATACCACAGATTTGGATTTTGCACCTAAAAAATTTCGGTGTGGGCTTTTGGATTTTTTAACCTGGATCTCACACACCACAAATTGAAACAAGAACCTCATTAGATTTGATACTAACTCCCCGGGTTATCCTTCAAAACTTAAGTTAGCAAAGGGCTCTTAAATATGAGTCAAGAGAGGGAGAGGGAGAGAGAGAGAGAGGATTGGAGGATTAGATTTCAAGAAAATTTTTTAAGGCGAATGAGATGCTCTAGAGGGCATGCTTTGTACCTCTTTATTTGGTTAAGTACTACAGGACTGAATTTTAAATATCGTCATGATTAACTGGTAAATGGATGTTCTAAGGTCCTTTTTGTCCCTTTTTGGTTATGAGATTGCAAGATGCTCTAACCCAATGATTATTAGATGCTTTTCTTGTTTTAAGGGGCTTCGTATTTATAGAAACAGGAAACAAATGTATAAGCAGTTTCCTTATAGGGGATTACATGCCACGATCCATAAGCGCAGTTGTTGATTGATTTGATTAGATGTCACCATGCACGTGTTAGAGAGAGGAGCTCCTTGTTTTCAGATCATGGAGATCGTGGAAGCCCGGACTCCTAACACATCATCAGCTAGGGATAATAGCTAAGTACAGGGAGTCACTTGCTAAGCTGAGCATCCTAGACTCATATGGATCAACCTTCGTAGATTACCCGTCTTGATTATTGTGCTTTGGCCCTGAAATTTAGTCACTTGGTTAGCGAGGCTGCGTCACCCAGACAATGGCTAGAACCTATTTAATAGGCCTTTTTCTGGGCCACAAGCTCTCTAAATGGGCAACCGGTAATCCCATGTTTGATAATTCATACTCTACATACTCTAAATGACCACAAGCTCCCCCCCCCCTCCCCCGGCCCAAGGCATGAAGTTTAAATTCGTGTTTTTGAGAATGCAAGTAGGGTCCTCCAAGTTAGCAATTCCTTAATTTAAGCTTAGTGTTCCTTCCGAACAAAATGTCTTGTGCATGGTTGTTATGTTATTCATTTATTGTGCTTAGACCGGTCATCACTACAAGGATTCACTGTGTTGGATTCGTACAGCTATGGGAATGAGTTACAGCTGGCCAGATTTATTATTTGAAATGTCATGTTGATGGGTTTCAAGTTTTCTGCACATCTCGCATCCTGACTTCCATCTATAATGAAGTTTGAGAGGCTTTTTTCCATTGAATTTTCTCCTAAGGATCATCCTTGCGAGTTGGAAAAAGAGCAAAAGCTTTCGTGTGAAGGCACCTTATGAGGTGATAATGAAAACTGTCTTGATTATTTTCTTCTAGACATAGAACCTTCTTAGTTTCTCTTTTTAGGCCATACCGCCTGCTGGACTACCATTTCTTCCTAGGTAGTTGGAGATGGTTGGTGGCCCAGTAACTTCTATTGATCTCCGCCTATCCCCTATAGGAATTGCTAGCGAACTAATAGACAGCCTTGGACAGGGCTCTTAGATGCTGGAAGGGCTGTTGAGCTAGCTTGGACTGGTATCTCGCTTCACTGTTGCCTCCTCAGGCAATGAGTGGAGGTACAATTTTCCAGTTCACTGAGCCCTTTCAACTGCTTGGATTGTCCACACGCTCCTTTGACAATTTCCTAGGTTGCAGGGACAGGTGATATCCCAGTTCATCTCTAACGTCTGTCAAAGAGTGTTGTCGGATGTGGACATAGTTATCCGACAAGAGGTATTGATTGAGGATTCTTCTAGTGTCGCCTGTTCAATTTCTTTCTTCTCCCCTAGCCTCAAGCTCAGACGTATCTGTTTGGCGACAAATTAACTTATACAATTTTTAAGTAAAAATTAATAAAATATTAGAGTTTATTTTGCCTTTGTACTGTTGGGGTCGGAAGATCCGGATCCACCAGATCCGACAGTAGCGGAAAACCCGAACCCTCCCGTCATCGACAGCCACCATTTAGTAGGAATAAGGAACAAGAGATGTACAGCGTTTTTTTACGTGGAAACCCCTTCCCAAACCGAAAAGAAAAAACTACGGGACATATAGTCCACCAATAAATCCACTATATAAAATGGTTACACAAATCTAGAGACAGTGTACAGCAATCACCCTGGCTACGCAAGCCCTAGAGGCGAAAACGAAGAATAGAGCACGAGAATACAAAGCCTCACCCTTTGTGTTTCACTCGCTGCTCTCTCATTCGTTCACTCTTTCTCTCCTCACTGTGGTGCTCTCTACTCTCTCATTTTATAAGTGTTGGTGAAACGACAGCCCGCCGTTTCACCCCCGCATACAACGGCCGGCGCACAGCGCCCCTGGTGTTGTCGCCCACACCAGCCGGTCACCACCGGTCTACACCGGTCTACTCTAGACTTTCACCGGGCTTGACCACACCCCTCCAGAAGCTCCTGGTGCTCATATATATAGACGTTCTGGCTCTACCTAATCCCATCTGCCCAACTGGTCATCTGTTAGATAATAGGTACCACATCTTCATCAATTCCCGAGCTTTCTGCAGGCCCATGCCCTACAGATGGCGCATGCTTTGCACTGTACAGATGCGTGCTCTGCAGCCCAACTGCCCACCTGTCGACCAATCCTAGAAAGACATCTGTCCTTTGCCAGCTGCCACTTTCCACAGTCTCCAAGGCCCAGTTGCTCAACCGGTCAACTTCTCGTTGACCGCCTCCTTCCATCCGGTCAACCTTTCTTGTTGACTGGATACGGTCAACCTTCCCGTTGACCGTCTCCTTGCTACCCATCCGCCATCCAGCAGCACTCCTGTAGTCCTCAGACGGTCAACCTTCTGTTGACCGGATTCAGCTGGCTGTCCGCCTGTCAATCTCCATTTACTGTCCACTGTTTTCCTCCGGTCAACGTCCCGTTGATCGGAAACAGTTCTCCGGATTTGTTCTCCACAAATCCTCCAATGACAAACCAGTTTGTTGGGTTACCCACAAGGGAGTGACCAGACCCAACAAACTTCCCCTCACGACCTTGTGGGGAACACCTTCACCCTTTTTCCGGCAGCTTCCCCTCAATTGGGAATCCCGGCGTTAGCTCCGCCCTTGGCCCTGCTGGCTCCGTCCTTGGTCCTGCTGGCTCCACCCTTGGCCCTGCTGGCTCCACACTTAGCCCTGCCCAGCTCTGCCTTTGGTCCTGCACAGCTCCACCCTTAGCCCTGCTCAACTCTGCCCTCGGCCCTGCTGGCTCCGCCCTTAGCTTTACCTCAGCTCCGCCGTTGACCCTGCTAGTTCCGCCGTTGGTCCTGCTCAGCTCTGCCCTTAGCCCTCCGCAGTTGGCCCTGCCGGCTCCACCCTTGGCCCTACACAGCTCCGTCCTTAGCCCTGCTGAATCTGCTATACTTTTTGCTGTTCCATCCAGTTCCACACTAAATGGCAAACTCTTCCACGATGACTCCAGATGCACTGGTACCGAGAACGTAACTTACTCCACTCTTGCTCTTCAGATTTTGGGCCACGTCCTCGGATACCACTTCGATCGCCACAGACCTCGACGGCTCCACTTCTGCGGCACTACACCTGGCGGCTTCCCCTTGCGACGCTTCACTCTATTCCGACGGTACGTCAGCACCTCCGCAGTCATCCCTCTTCGGTCAGCAACCTCCGCAAGCAGCTCTTTCCGGGCCTTGCCCGATCAACCTCTCTCTGATACCACTTGTTGGTATCAGAAGAAACTTAACCGTCTCTGATACCACTTGTTGGGGTCGGAAGACTCGGATCCACTAGATCCGACAGTAGTGGAAAACCCGAACCCCCCTGTCATCGACAGCCACCATTTAGTAGGACAAGGAACAAGAGATGCACAGCGTTTTTTTATGTGAAAACCCCTTCCCGAATCGAAGAGGAAAAACCACGGGATACATAATCCACCAATAAATCCATTATGTAAAATGGTTACACAAATCCAAAGACAGAGTACAGCAACCACCCTGGTTACACAAGCTCTAAGGGTGAAAACGAAGAACAGAGTACGAGAATACAAAGCCTCACTATTTATATTTCACTCACTGCTCTCTCATTCTTCCACTCTTTCTCTCCTCACTGTGGTGCTCTCTACTCTCTCATTTTACAAGTGTTGGTGAAACCACAACCCGCCGTTTCACCCCCGCATACAGCGGCCGGCGCACAGCTCCCCTGGTGTTGTCGCCCACACCAGCCGGTCACCACCGGTCTACACCAGTCTGCTCCAGACCTTCACCGGGCTTGACCACACCCCTCTAAAAGCTCCTGGTGCTCATATATATAGACGTTCTAGCTTCACCTAATCCCATCTGCCCAACTAGTCATCTGTCAGATAATAAGTACCACGTCTTCACCAATTCCCGAGCTTCCTGCAGGCCCATGCCCTGCAGACGGCGCATACTTTGTACTGTGCAGATGCGTGCTCTGCAGCCCAACTGTCCACCTGTCGACCAATCCTGGAAAGACATCTTTCATCTGCCAGCTGCCACTTTCTACAGTCTCCAAGGTCCAGTTGCTCAGCCGGTCAACTTCTCGTTGACCGTCTTCTTCTGCCATCCGGTCAACCTCCCCGTTGACCGTCTCCTTGCTGCCCGTCCGCCATCCAGCAGCACTCCTATAGTCCTTAAACGGTCAACCTCTTATTGACCGGATTCAACTGGCCGTCCACCGGTCAATCTCCATTGACCGTCCACTGTTCTCCTTCGGTCAACGTCCTGTTGACCGAAAATAGTTCTCCGGATTTGTTCTCCACAAATCCTCCGATAACAAACCAGTTTGTTGGGTTACCCACAAGGGAGTGACCAGACCCAACATGTACATGGATTTGACTATTAGTTTATTTTATTTAAACTTTTACATCCTCTTTTGGACATATGTATAACACAACTATCTGACTAGCGGGTTGTTGGATAGGGTTTCATTGTAAGACATCATCCTCCCCAACCTTCTAGCAACTCAGCCCTCTGACCATCTGAGCTCCTCGATTTTAACTCAATATTAGTGAATCTAAGTCGGTTGAAAATTTTTAACTAACTCCTGATTGTCACCCGAGTCGAATACAAGTCCTGAGAAGGCCACTTGACTGTCATCCTATTCCAGATCCCAACTATCCTAGTTGTAACAAGACAACTAGTTGGCTAAAAGAAGGAAGACTTCAGCATAATCATGAGTGCCAAGTGGCTAGTTTGTGCGTACTTCTCTTAGGAAGGTGCTGTTCCTTCCATACATAATGCATTGTTTTGGCAATGAGATTCCATTTTTACGGAGTACGTTATTTTGAGAGAAGTCTTGTTTCGTCTATACATCATTTCAGTTGAGCTTACGTAACTTTCTGGCTTCCCCTATTTGGCACTTGCTTCGGGGTTCATTTAAATCAAGCAGTTTGAAACCAAACATTGCGCTCCTGATCCTCTGCCTCAAAGACTTACCAATTCTGAGAGCTGTAGCCCTCATCTTCTTCACTTCTCATGGTGCCACGTCACTCTAAGGATTTTGTCACACCCGGCGCCACCAGTATTGCTTCGGTTATTACACTAATAAATATCATTGCCATTTGTGACATATATAACATTCCTCTTGCTATTTTCCATGTCATTCCTAATTGCGATCATAGGGCTTCATCCCTCACGAGAGTTTTGCTGCTATCTATGAGGCCCATCGGAAATGTGGGCTTTGTGTCCCTATCACAATGGAGCTTATGGAGGTCATTGATGCATTAAGGATACAAATTACACGGCTTCATCCCAATGTCATCCGGTATTTGGTGGACTTATGCATCTTTTTTAAGTAGCATAGCCAAGGGTTGGATTTCATGGTTGTAAATTTGTAGATTTTTGCAAGATTGTGATTGGGTGTCATTGACTACTACTTGGGATTTTAGGAGTAGTGGGAAAACCCAGAATTTATGAATAAGTGGAAAAACTAGTTCTTCGTTGTTGAAGTATTCGTTGATTAGCCCTTATCCAAAAAATGGGACATTGTGAACGTGGCCTACTCAGGCATTGTCAGCTATAATGAGAGGATCTTGCAAAACCAAAGACAAAATTAATCACCGAGCACATGGAATAAGTGCATAGGAGTAGTATTTCTGGGAGACTTCCATTAGTGATATCTCACCTCACCCTTTGAAGATGAGAAAAAGGATTATTTTGAGGTCCTTTAGGATAGTGGGCACCAATGAGGACAACTACAATAGTCTTCCTGCCCGCATCCCAGCAATAAGTTTGGTGGCTTCACTGGCTCGGGCCAGTGAATTGTAGGAAAAGGAGTTTAATGCAGCCCTTACTAAATGTGAGGCCAAAGAGACTGCTGACGAAGGGTTGCAATCTTCTATGCCTCCGCTGCTGGTGTTTCAACCAGCAAGTTTTGTCATTTCTTTAGCTTCCTTTGCAGTTCCATTGAAAGAGGTTTCCAGCCGAGAAGAAAAGGATAGTTCTCCAAGAGTTATAGTTGAAGAAGTGGAGGATAACCTACCCAGATCACTTGATCCTTTCGTCTCCAAAGCCTACTTCCCAAACCAGTTTTCTACTCCCATAGGCTCCAGCACTCTCGAGGAGTCCATTTCAGGGGAATGGGCCTTAATTGTTTACACTGGTGCTCCTGGTTCGGTTGTGGTCCATAGTGAGTTTGTGGATCCTACTCTTTCACTGGTTGATATCGTCAAAATGCCCTCTAGGTCCCCTGCTTCAGGGAGTAGAGAATCAACTCACTGTTATGGGGCTTTTGGTACATCTAATTTGGTTCCTCAGTGGATGATTCCAGCAAGCAACATGCCTCAGATGTTCTCTCCTTGCCCCAACTAGCTAATCCCTCATTGAGCTTTTTGTCATAGGAAAACCAAGCCCTTACCTAAGAGGTTTGTTCTTTTCATCAAAGTACTGCCGCAATATGATCTTTGTTAACTCTAATCTTAGTGCAATCCTCAGCTCTACTTGGCCAAGTCAATGATAGGGTCCTTTTTCTGAGCAAGAAGTGCCCTGTCTACCTAGCTCCTTCAACAGGCCTGAGGTGGCTGAGGCCTTGGCATCTAGGACCACCACTACGGAAGAAAAAGCAGGAAAGTTTGAAGGAGAATTAATTGAATGGATGAGGAGGGTCATGGTTGTTGTAGGAAAGTAGTTGTCGTCCTCTAGACAACACAGACCAGACAGAAGTGAAATCCACACACACACAGTGGAGGAATATGAGAGAAGAAGAATACAGAATTTTTATGTGAAAAATCCTTTTCAACTAACGGAAAAGTCACGAGATATTTAGTCCACAAAAATATTCACTATATAAGTTTTCGGTTACAGAAACCATTGGTTACACAAACCTCAGCAAGAGAGAGTAGAGAACAAGAGCACAAGTTCACTCACAGTTTTCTCTTTTCAACTCTCTCATACTTAGAAACTTACACACACGAATACAATATGTATA
>JAODPA010075390.1:12157-28792 GCA_025585075.1 Nepenthes mirabilis
ATATATATATATATGTATGTATTGTTTGGCAACCACCTTTAAAGGCATTGCATGCGTGCCAAAACTTGTTATCATAAACAAGATAAAGCTACTCTGCAAATCATCATGCTCTGCAGAGATAACGCATATTCTGCAGAGATTGCGTATATTCTGGAGAGATCACACATGCTCAGACAATCTTCTGAGCTGGCGCCCACTGGCTATACTGCTTTCTCTCGTGGATGGTCAAGCATCCATTGACTGATTTCTCCTCATAGCTGATTAACATCTTGTTGACTAGTTTCTTGTCTCAACTGGTCAATATACCGTTGACCGGATTCTCCTTTCAGCGGGTTAAAATCTCTGTTGACCGGATTATTGTTAGCCTGGCTGGTTGGTTTTCACTCCGGCTTTTTCCCATATGAGAGTGACCCCAACAAACTTCCCGTCAAGACATATGAAAAGAATTTCATCCTTTTCCGGCGACCTCATCACCCACCTTTTGGTAGCTTCCCCTCAATTGGGATTCTGGTGTCGGTTTCCGCAAGACTGAAGGACACATTCTTCCCCTTCACTAAAATTGGAGTAATCCCACTCCTCTTTAGCTCCTTCACTGCAGCAGAGTTATTTTCCTTTACATTTTACCTTGGCCACCTCTTCCTCCCAGCTTAACCAATGCTCCCGTTAGTCACCTTAATATTTTCCTTGTCAATATAGGTATTCATCAGGTACCAACCTGATCTCCTGCTTTCCTTTACCATAATTGAGGCGCCTTTGGTGAGTTTCTACGGGTAGTCTCCAAATTCAGTCCTAAAGCCATCTTCATCCAGCTTCCTGGTTGAAATTATATTCAATCTCAAATCTGGGGCATGTTGCATGCCCTTCAGCACAAGCTTATTTCCATTGTTTGTCTGCAAGCAAGCATCCTCGATATCAACAACTTTTGACGAGCTACCATTACCCATCTTCAATACCCCGTGGCCAACGGGCGTATAATTCATGAAGTGGGACTTCCTCGGTGTCACATGGTGTGAGGCTCTACTGTCCATTACCCAACTTATCTCCTAGTACAGCAGGCTTTGTGCTTTCTCTATGTAGATAACTAGAAAGCGACAGTGTCCTGATCATCATTATCATGATCCGGTCTCTCCACACGATCGCCTCTGCCCTCCTACTTTGTTTGCCGGCAGTCTGCTTTATGTGGCCCTTCTTACCACAACGGAAGTAGGTCTTCTCCTGAAACTTGTTCCGGCTATTGCTCCTCTTCGATTTGCCACCTCCGCCTCGTTCCATTGATTTTCTCCTTCCCCGATAGCTAGTTGCCACAAGCAGACTTGGTTAAGAGCTTGAGGCCTTACTGCTTTCTCTCCGCCTTGACTCATTCATAAGTAGAGAAGTTATGACCTTATCTAGTCTGAGCGTGTCCTTTCCAAATAGCAACGTCGTGACAATATGATCATGCGAGGCCGACAAGGACGCCAGCAACACCAATGCTTTATCTTCCTTCTTTATCTTCTCATTAAGGGCCGACATCTGTGTCACTATTTTGTTGAACTCGTCCAGTTACTTCTTAAAGCTTTCCCCTTCGGACAGACGTAGTCCATAAAATAGTTTTTTCACATGCAGGCTTATTGTCAAGGACCTGGACTTATACCGGCTCTCAAGCTTTTCTCAGACCTCTACAGGGTCTGACAAGCTGATGACTTCCTGAAGCATGTTATTTGCAAGATATAATTTGATGGTACAGTTTGTAAGATCCCTATTGTCTTGCTATTCTCCTCGATTAAGTTCTCCGACTTCTCATCCTTTTTCCACAACGCTTTCATCATTCTTTTTCCGGTCAAAATGTTCTTCACTCTTTCTTATCAAAGGATGAAATTACCTTATTGAATTGCTCCACACTAAATAGCAAGTTCTTTGATGACAATGCCATACAACAGAAAGTTCACAACTTTTCTCTAATACCACTTGTTGGAGAAAAGTAGTCATCGTCCTCTAGACAACACAGACCAGACAGAAGTGGAATGTACCCACACAGTGGAGGAATATGAGAGAACATAAGATTTTTACGTAGAAAATCCTTCTTAACTAAAAGAAAAATCACAGGATACTTAATCCATAAATAAATTCATTATGTAAGTTTTTGGTTACAGAAACCCTTGGTTGTACAAACCTCAGCAAGAGAGAGTAGAGAACAAGAGCACAAGTTCACTCACAATTTTCTCTTTTCAATTTTCACACCTAGAAATTTACACACACCAATACAGCATACATACATACATATATATATATATATGTATGTATGTATTGTTTGGCAACCGCCTTCAAAGGCGTTGCATACGCGCCAAAACTTGTCATCATCAACAAGATAAAGCTACTCTACAAATTATTATACTCTGTAGAGATGGTGTCCACTCTGCAGAGATTGCGCATATTCTGGAGAGATCACGTATACTTAGACAATCTTTTGAGCTGGCATCCACTGGCCATACTGCTTTCTCTTGTGGATGGTCAAGCATCCATCGACTGATTTCTTCTTACAGTCGGTCAACATCTTGTTGACCGGATTCATACTTCAGCCGATTAATATCCCTATTGATTGGATTCTTGCTAGCCTGGCTGGTTGGTTTTTACTCCGGGTTTTTCCCACATGGGAGTGACCCCAACAATGGCTGCCAAGGACCTAGCTCAAATGGCTGAGGATTTTGTTAGCACAGTTAAGAACTAAATCATTTCCGCTATGGCAAAAGCCTCTAAAATTGAAGCTACTGTCTACGTGGTTGAGGATAGCGCCACTAAAGCGAGTAATCAGGCTATAGCAGCTGAGCGTGTTGCTGAAAAGCAACGAGCTAATAGTGTCCATCTTGCTGAAAAACATTGGAGGAGCATTCGTCCTGATGAGCTCAGTTCCTTTATGGAGGCTTGCTTCTAGGAGGGGGTTGATCTTTCTAGGAGGCTGGTCTTCCTGATAGCCAATCGAACTAAGTAATGCTACGGCTATTGGTGACAAGCGATTCCAGGATTTTAAAGGTTGCACCAACCCTGAAGCATTGAAAAGTGGGAAGTTCTCCCAATCTCCCTTCCCCCGGATTGTACGAGTGATGAACATATTAGACATTGTACATTGTACTAATTTTTATAAATATAGATGTTCTTCAATCTGACTTTTGATCCGATAAAAAAGCCTTGCTACTTTTTGTATGCATGGATGACAACTCAATGACCAAATGACATCCATATAGTCCTATCTGGTGAGTTGTTGGGCCTTCCATCAAACAAGTCATTAAACTATTATTGTTGAGTTATGGAACCCTAGTACTTAGCCATGTGATTGAATGTGTGTGCCCGCTGGAGGCTCTATGGCTACTTATGCATTTGAAATATCTCTAAAGTTTGATAATCAGGTGACTATCCTTATAGGTGAGTCTAAGTAAACTTCCACCCGTTTGAATTTTGAACTATTATGTGAGTGTTAGATTTATTAGTCTTAAGCCTCTAAGCCTTGGAGTAGTATGGTGTATAACAATCCTTACAGCTGTATGGTCTCTTTAGATCTACACCTTAAATAACCGCTTATTTAGGTCATTGTCTAGCAAATAGGGTGTTTAAATTGATTGTATAACTTAGGGTCAACCTTAGTCTAAGTGTTGTACTTGAAATGGTTAATACAAACATACAAATTTGAACAAAATTTGAATGAAATTAATTTTATTAATGAGTTTGTAAATACATGTGATAACATACAAGCATTCTAGAATAATATATAGGATGTATCTCTATACTTCTAGGTTGAACAATTATTTATAGTATTTTTTGAGATGAAATGCATTCCATATTTGTGGGATTAGTTTTCTAATTTAAGATCATAATTTATACGCCTCATTTTTAAAATTTTAGATATTAGAAATAGTCCCTCCCATGAAGGGACGGCTTATTCCTGTGCATTATTTTTTTCAATGGCCTTGATACTCCTTAGTGCTAGGTTCCTGACTTTGGATGTTCACACATTCACCTTTTGATTGTAGTACCTTGTCATCTTTTTCTAGTGCACCACAATTTGAACAAATGCCACAATCCTAGTCTCCACTAAGAGGTTTGAATTCTATCATAAGAGTTGGAAATTGTGCATTTGATTGAAGGTAGTCACCCGATAGCTTAGCAACTTTATTGGGATTACTGTCTCTATGCCAAAGCATAGATTGTAGCACATTTTCCAATTAGTTTATCTGGGTTTTGTTCAAAATGTCCATAGCACTAATAAGAGTTCATCCACCTAGGCCTCTTTGGCTTTTTCTAACATGGTGTTCAATTATTTAACAATTATCTAGTTTTTTACTTTTGTTTGCTTGTTTGTCTATCTATAGTAGACCGATGTATGGACTAAACGAATTTTGAAGCCTTGACAATACTTTGGGAACCTTTTTATTTGGGAGAACTAGGTACTCTTATTAGTCACTATTACTGCAGAAATTCCAAATCTACAGATGAGGTCTTGACGCGAGAACTCCATGACATTTTGCTCTGTTATCTTAGCTAATGGGGAAGCATCTACCCACATGGTGAAATAGTCGATACCAATGACGATGAACTTGCACTGCCTAGATGCCACAAGAACAGTTATAGTATGTCCAACCCTCACTACGTAAAGGGCCAAAGAGTCTGAAGGGCGGTTTTTTTGGGATGTTTTTATGGATCTAGTAGTTGTTACTTTTTTTCACAAATTTAGTGGCATCTTGCTTAAGTATTTGCCAGTAGCACCCTTGCTTTATTATCTTAAAGGCTAAAGTTCTTTCTTTCCAAATGTGACCCACAAATGCCAAGATAAGTACATGGTCAACTTCTGCCACGGTCATATATCACGTATATGCAATGAAGTAGATTTTGCAATATAATGATCCGTCCATGGTCATATGCCAACTTGCAACTTTTGTCACCATATGGCTTCTAGTTGATCCAGTAGTTTGTCAAACTACATGTATTCTAAATAAAGGCTCATCTAAGTTATTTCGTCAGACACTTAGAAAACCCCATCCCCCACCTCCATGCTAGCCTTTTGGTGACCTCTCTCATATCTCGAGTGTATTTCTCAAGGCTCCCTAATGTCTTTATCTTGGATAGACAATCCATCTTTTAATTTTATTTGTGTGGGATATTGATGATTTTGTACCTATTGAGGGCTAATAGGAGGAGCTAGGTCTTGGTCAGATATTTTGCCAAGTTTGGGTGGTTAGCTTCAAAGTTAGCCAACATCTAGTTGCCCACCAACTCAAAGACACCGTATATGGTCAAGTTTTTTACGAAGCACTCTCTAGCTAATTGTAAGCCAACTAGGAGAGCCTCATACTCGATCATATTATTGGTTGTCGAGAGCTTGAATATGATTGAGTATTTGAGTTCTATATCATTCATAGATCGGCCTCTTGGCTTCTTCCGTCGCTAAATATGCATTGGTAATAACTTCTATCTCCAAGAAGGTCTTAGGGTCTTATTGGACTAACAGCTTAAAGAAGTCGGCAAGTTGGATAGTCACCATATAGGCATTCATCTTTGTCTCATCGGTAAGATTTAATATGCTCTTGGTTTCAACATTGAAGCGGTTAAGGAAGCTCTTGAGGATCTTAGCAGGAGCCTATTTTACCCTAACTAGATGCAAGGTCTATTTTTTTCGTCTGACTGGAGAAGAAGTGGGATAAGAAATGATCCACTAGTTCCTTGAAAGTTCCAATAAAATTTAGACCTAACCTGTAAAATTAAATTCGGGCATCTCTTTTTAGTGCTAAGGAAAACTCAAATATAGGATAGCATCCCCCATATTCTGGAAGCCAAATATAGTGCGAAAGTAGTCGATGTGATTCATGGGATCAATGCTTCCATCGTACAACTCCAAAGTTGACATCTTAAATTTGTGGGGAAGAGCATGCCTTTGTATGTCGTAAGTGAAAGGTATTTGACCTATTTGGGCCATGTGGGTAAAAGGGTTTCCTTGGAAGAGTTGTTTCTCTATCCTTTTAATTATTTCTTTCACCTTAGATGTGGAAGCGATTCTTTTACATTTGTGAAAGATTCTCAATTATATGTGATTAGCAGATATGCTTGCTACCTACTTAGTCACGAGGATTCACTGGGTGATGCTGCATCAACCGTTCTCCCAATGAGATTAGTGCTCTAAATCCCAAGTGTATTTGGAATTCCTTCTTTTTGGAATATCTTCACTATTCTTGAAATTTAGTTGGCCTTCTAAGCACAAGGAAATAGGTTGGCAAGGCGCCTTGCAGACAATTGGCAACTTAGGCCTAGACTAACTTTTCTTGGAAATAGCATTTTTGCTCTTCGACTTTTTTCTTGAAGTCAAAACCTATGGAAGTAGGGTGTCAACTTGATGAGTTTGGTCCCCAAAGATGTCCCACATGGACTATAGCATCCGGGACATCTCTTGAAATTTTACAACCATTGCTTCCCTATCTAGTGTTGCTAGTGAATGAGTATTCAATTGACTATCAATATTTCAAAGGACGTTTTGAAAGGGAACATGATGAGAAAGTTGGCTTCATTGACCATGAGCTCTGGCGCTCGCCTTGATAGATTGCTAGTGGATCTTTAGGGGTTTCAAATTATATAAGAATAAGTTCATTAACTTATTACCATAGACGGCACTACTGATGCGTACTATAGATCTGAATTCCGGCTTGAGAGATTCTTATATAAGCTTTTGGATCTTTCAACTAGGCCCTATACACCACAGACCAATATGAGTTTCAAAAGATTTGGGATTAGCTACTTGGGTTATCTTCCAATACTCAGGTTAGCAAAAAACTTTTAACAAATAAGTCAAATAGAGATTTAAGGATTGGGTTCCAAGATATTCTAAAAGATTTTGTCACTTTGTGGTTTTTAGATTAAAAGATGCTCCGATCTAGAGATTATTAGATGCCCTTCTTGTGTTAAGGGGCTTGGTACTTATAGAGGCATGAGACCAATGGATGGATAGTTTTCTTGTAATTAGATTACATGCCACTATCCAAAAGTGGAGTTGTTGGCCATTTTGATTAGCTGCCACCAAGCTTGTTCAAGATCGTGGTTAGAGAGAGGGAATCCTTGATTTCGGATCATGGAAGTCTATGCTCCTGACTCATCATTGGCCAGGGACAACCAAACTTTGTCTAAGCATAGAGAGTCAGCTGCTTAACCGGGCATCTTAAGCTCCCTTAACTTGCTCTTCTAGATCAGCTTTTATATATTAACAGTCTTGATTACCGTGCTTTGGTCTGAAATTTTACATAACTCAGTCGCCTAATTGGCCTGACCATGTAACTCGAACAATGGCTGGAACTGCTTAACGGGCTCTATTTTGGGCCATACACTGTCAGATCAGGCACTTGGTAATCCCATGTCGGACAATTTGGACTCTCCAACCTATCTATGGGTCGGGTTAGCAAATACTAAGCAGCTTAATTTTTTGCTTGACCCAAGAATTTTATTGTCAAAGTAGTGCCTGGTATTTTACCGCTTGATGGATCAGGTTTTGTATTTGAAGCAGGTCTTACAGAAACTTGTGGATTGTCAACAGTTGGCTATCCAGATGATATGTCAATGATTGGATCTGTTGGCTCAGCTTGTGTGTACAGTGAGATGCGGCTGGAGGAGGTTCCTGAGATGGGCTACCACCCGCTCGGAAATCCTCCACAGGGTGAAATATGCGTGCGAGGCAAAACAGTATTTTCCGGATACTACAAGAACCCAGAGCTGACCAGAGAATCCATCAAAGATGGGTGGTTTCATACAGGTTATTGACTCATTTCTAAACACTTCTCCACCCCCCCCCCCCACCCCCACCTTAAATTCTATTTCCTTCAATTTACTGAATCAGCTAAAAGTGCGACCTTGAGATAGATCAATGGTAAGGAAAAGGTTGGCCTCATTGCTTTCCTTGCAATTTTTTTCAGGAGACATTGGGGAGATTCTACCAAACGGAGCAGTTAAAATCATAGATAGGAAGAAGAATCTAATAAAACTTTCACAAGGGGAGTATGTTGCAATTGAGTATCTAGAGAAAATATATGCTGTTAGCCCAATTGTTGAAGATGTGAGCATGCTTGCCCAAAACCCACATTTGCGCTAGTCTCTTGTCATTAATTAGTGTGTAAATGAAATGGTCATGAACCATAATTTTGTTCATTTTTCCTTTGAAGATTTGGATCTATGGAAACAGCTTGAAATCCATGCTGGTTGCTGTAGTTGTACCCAGTGAAGAGAATGCCAAGAAGTGGATGGATGACAATGGTTGCAGAGGTTCCCTTGCTGAATTATGCACCCTCAATGAACTGAGGAATTATGTACTCTCTGAGCTCAAGTCAGCAGCTGAAAGAAACAAGGTAAACTTACACCCAAATTATGTACTCTGTGAGCTGAAGTCTGCAGCCAAAACAAACGAGGTAACGGCCATCAACATGTAAAAGTGGTAACGGCTGTCAACATGTAAAAGTACACGCCAATAAGATCTCAGTCTCAGTTAGGGCAAGGACTAGTTTAGTTGTGCAGCGGACAATCTAGTGCAAGATTTTGAACTAGATTAGTTGCTCATGATGTTAATACCAAAATCTCAGCCTCTGCGCGCGCGCGCGCACACACACACACAATACCTGCCAAATGCATAGCTCTATATTGTTTTATTATCAAGCGGAATCTCAGAGGCATGATGTCCATAGTACAATGATACCAACTCAAGTACCAACCCTCAGGCGGTGTTTTATATGCTGTTACTTCATTGTGATTGGTTGGTAGATTACTCAGTAAAACTAGAATTAGTGTAACGAGTAATCAGTCATTCCAAACTTCAACCCTTGAACTGGAGGTATAGCCGGAGGTATAGTGTGTGAGCTCTTGATGGGGATGATGGGAATGTTTTGTGTGCCAATTTCCTCTGTTTGCTAAGCAGATGCTTCTTCCCCTCCCCCCAACCCCCAGCTTTCTCTCTCTCTCTAACTGCAAGTGTTCTTTCAAACAAGCTGAGAGGTTTCGAATATGTCAAGGGAGTCATTTTGGAGCCTCTTCCCTTTGAACTCCAAGCAGATTTGCTGACACCCACTATGAAGAAAAGAAGGAACAAAATGCTCGAACACTATCAAGTAAGAACCCTCCCCCCCTCCCTTTATGCTATCTATATTGTTAGAGTTAGGGATTAAAGATTAATAACGATGTCTGTTATTGTTATGCAGGCAGAAATTGATGAGCTGTATCAGACATTGACTAAAAGGAAACCTTGAGTCTTTCTAGCCTGTAATTTTCCGAAGGGCTTCGCACTTACATTTTAATTTCAAAATGCCTCTGTAATCCGTGGTACTAGGCATTGCCTATATAAGTTTCCCTGAGTTCATGTTTCTACTATTTCTTCTTGTTTGCGTTGCCTTTTCTTTCTTTCTTTTTTTCATTTCATATGGTTCATTTTCTGAAAATATTAGCTCTACATACTTTCCATGTGTCATCACCAATCGATCAATAAATCATCCTTTACGATGCAAGCTACGCTAGTAACCAGACATTTCAAATAATATTCTCAATATTTTTTTATAAATTTAATATTTATTTGTGCGCATGTGAATTCAATACACAACATTTTTAAAAAAATAATAAATGAAATGAACTCTTTTCAAATGCGATCACTCAATGAAAATTTTTAGGAGCTAGAACTGGTCTACCAGCAGTTTCAAACACAAGACTCTCATAGAGGTCCCAAAGTTGTTCTTTGGGTAATTATGATGGGGGGCAGCTTGTGTCATCTAGTCCTAAGATTGTCCAGTAGACTTAGGGATGTGCAATACCAAGGCGGGCAAACAAGTGTGTATACCTGGCATATCTGTATTAACGAGTTGATGCAGTTGTACTAGAAAACCGTTGCAAATCCCCTTAGTAGATCCTCACCCTGGGGCCATTGCTCCTGTGTTGATTCTGGCTATACCATAAAAAACAACACAGCATACAGTCGAATTGTAGGGTTATCTACAATACGAAGAGCTGCATTCAGGAGTTTGTGGGGGAAAAAATATTGTATGCTCAGTTCCAAGAGTGAGCTGAATTCACTGCCCCACTAAACAATGATAAGGGACCATGTTCATCATGTATCCTCTTTACCATGTACATCATGTGCCCTCATAATGATGAAGGTTCCATCCCAAACTAAATCAGTTCAAGCAAACAGATTGCGGGGATATTTTCGTGGCTGTCACTATTTCACACACAACTGCAAATAAGAAGTAAAATGACCACGAAACAACAATAACAATAAAATTTGGCATTATGGGTGTAAACAACACTAAATTGTCATATTTCACAAAGTGAGATTGATCATATGAATTTTGTTTTTTTCACATTTCATTCGATGATTATTACAATGGCCTAAATAAAGTAACTATAATCATGCTGTGCCGGGTGCAAAGGTTCGGTAAATGAACTTGCATTGTATGTGCACAAGGAAAATCAGATTTTCCAATTAGTGCGTCCCGAAAGGATCAACTAGAACTGACGAGGGAAATTTACACTCCCTGCTCCAAGGGTTGTATTGCCCTTGAGCAAGTTTGCCTTTAATAAACCATAGGCTAGCTTAAAAAACCGATTAGTAACGACCTTTTCCATATTAAAGGATAATTAATAAGCACTTGAATCAGTAAATAGCTCTAAAATGCTATAATGATGCGATCCTTATCCCACATTCCCTTAAATATCTTTCTTCTCATAGCTGTAGAAGTTGCTATAATAGGACGAAAAATTAAAAAAATCTTATAAAATGGTTACATGAAATATGAACACTGTACGCCACAGCTAACATAACTGTGCTGGGGTAAATAAACGTAGGGAAACCCAAACAGTGGTACTAAAGAAAATTCAGAATGCTCCAGTTTTTGGAGGATATACCCACTAACTAAATTAACCAGTGGAGATGTCAGCCATTACCCAATGATGCAACTGAGCCTAAGCTACATAAGATAGCCATTTTTTGTGAATGATGCAACTCAGCCGAAGCTACATAAGATAGCCAATAAAAGCAAGAGCCACCTCTGACTGCATTACCAGGCTTCGATGGATTTTTTTTTTAAAAAAAAAAACCAATATCTAAAGACCATCTGTATTTTCTTTGCTAAGTTATGATCTGTTGATTACAACCTATACATGCATTTTTGCTCTTGCGATGGGAAGGCTTCTTAAAGCTTAGCACTAGCAAGAAACAAGAAATTAAGCACCAAAAATCTTGGAGAGCCTCAGGCACCCCGATTTGCAAGAAGAGTTCGATCAATGAAGTACCGTTCTTTTAACACTGAGACCAGCTAAAAGTCTTACAAAACAATGTATAAATAACAAACCAAAGATATCAGGAGAAGCACTTATAGCAGTCTGAAATAAAAATACTTCCTATTATCATAGCACCATTCTCCTATCCCCTGTTCTTGTTCTCCTCCTTTTCCTTCTCCCGCTTCTTGTAAAGTCTCTCAAGAACACGTTTTGCCTCACAATTAGGGAAGTTTGCAAGATCATAGTAGTGTGGTGCTATATCAATGATCCTGTTTTCCCAAGAAAAAGTGAACAGTAAAAAGTTGTGTTAAACCAAAATAAACTTATCGTAAGGCAGGCAATCCCAGTCCATATCAAATTAGTTGCGATAGCAAAGAAGAGATAGCTAACCATTCTCCACGAATATCTGTGACTGTCCGAATAAAATTTCTGCTAGTCAACACATATTCATTGTATATAACCCATTCAGGCTTGTGGTCAAGGCAGTTGGATGGATGTAAGTGAACCACCTGAGCAAAATGATAAGAGGGCATAACGAAATGGACGCGGTGAGAATATGTAGTACCCAACGGAGAAAAAAAAACCTTAAAAATATAAAACGAAAAGAGAAACAACAGTATCCATCCTACTTGATTATCTTTCACCGTCAAATACTGTCCAGTTCGCTCCAAATGAGCAACTTGCATAAAATATCCAGCTAGCATTGCCTTTCTAATGTTGACATAGTAATCACGGCTGTTGAAATCTGTGCTGCATAACTTAAGGTTGAACCTAGCCATGATGCGTACGAGCTGTTGTCTCACATTATCTGCCGCCTTTAATGTCCTATGGTTGACAAAATTCTCGTAACACCAAGATGGATCCTCATCTACATCCATTTGCAGAAACTTTTAGAACCAACAAAACTTATTCAAGAAAGCAGGTGACTAAAAGAAGACAGACAAAGGTAGATAATAGAACTTACCATTTTGCTTGTATGCATGGTATACGTTCAACAGAGTCAGGTGATCCCCATCGATGTGTCCAAACCTGGCTTTTGCTTCATCAGCAGCTTTCTGGGCCTCCCTAGGCCGCACAAAGCAATTGGGTACTAAATAAAGAAATTGTAATCACAGACGAGGCCGACGGAAGGTCAGCAGATGCATAGAGGCGAGACCAGATGATTTGCTTCATGAGAGAATACTGAGAAACTGGATCTATCTGCATCAGCATTTACTTAGAAATTCTATGGTGCATGCCAACCAGGGGCATGGAAACCACACTAGACAATTGCTGATGACAACCTATTTAGAAACTTCAACATGTAGCTACACTGGCCTACAGATGTGTGCGGTTAGAAATCCTAACATCATCCCGTGCCAGAAAAAAGAGGCATGCCATCATGAGTGATAAAGCACTCATTCTCAGCCAAAAAATTGATTGATTAACTTCTAAATTTTAGGAATTGACAAACTGGAATGATAAGACAACAGAAAGTCTTACCCGAAAGCATTGCAGAGATGGAAAGGATCTCATTCGAGCAATTGAACTCAGGGCTAACCACAAGCATCTTTGCCATTTGAGGATCCAATGGAAATTCACTCATGATCTCACCAAGTTTGGTCAAGTTGCCTTCATCATCCAATGCACCAAGATAATTCAGCACCTCTAGTGCTCGCATCAATGTTTCAGGGGCTGGGGGGTCCATAAAGTCAAAATGAACAAGATCATCTATACCCAGTTTCTTCAATGTGAGAACAGTATTTGCAAGATTAGACCGCAAAATTTCTGGATAAGTCTGAGGCTGAAGGTCATTTTCGAAACTTTTCTCTGTGTAGAGCCTAAAACATTTACCAGGTTGTGTTCT
Organism: Nepenthes mirabilis; assembly: GCA_025585075.1. NCBI lineage: Eukaryota > Viridiplantae > Streptophyta > Magnoliopsida > Caryophyllales > Nepenthaceae > Nepenthes > Nepenthes mirabilis. The sequence continues at coordinate 25,266 of JAODPA010075390.1, forward strand.
ACCAGCACGACCAGCTCTCTGGTGTGCGCTTGCCTTTGATATAGGAGAGACCAGCAAAGATTCTACACGCACACGAGGATTATAAACCTTCTGTTTGGCAAATCCAGGGTCAATGACATAAACTATACCATCAATGGTCAAGGAAGTCTCTGCAATGTTTGTAGACACTACAATTTTCCTCCCAAGTGGTCCACCTTCCACTAATGGAGGCGGAGCAGGTTCAAAAATCTTTTGCTGCATAGCTGGAGGAAGAGTTGAATATAGTGGAACAACTTTCACAGGGCCGACTTGGTCACCCATATTTGCAATTTCTTTGGTTATTTTGCGACATGCATCCTCTATCTCTTCCTCTCCAGTAAGGAAAACAAGTATGTCACCAGGAGTTTCACACGTGTGTATCTGGACCACAGTCCTAATAGCAGCCTCCAAGTAGTCTCTCTCAGGATCCTGGGTGTAGAAAATTTCCACAGGGTGAAGCCTTCCGGGAACTTTCATAAGAGGTGCACCACTGAAGTAGTCCTGAAATTTTTCAGCCTCGAGTGTTGCACTCATAACAACTAATTTAAGGTCTGCTCTATTTTTCAGCACTTCCTTCAACAGTCCAAAAAGAACATCTGTTGCCAAGGTTCTTTCATGAGCTTCATCAAGAATAATAACTTTATAACGCTCCAAGAGTGGATCTGTCATAGCTTCTCTCAAGAGCATACCATCTGTCAAATATCTGCAGTAAAAATGCATAGAATTGTTCAAGAAGAAAGAAATACATCTTGAAGGAGGGACTTGTAGAGGGAGAAATGCATACTTCAAAACAGTTCTTGAACTACTACAGTCCTCAAAGCGAATGCTGTAACCAACTTCTTCTCCAAGGGTTACATCCATCTCTTCTGCCACTCTACGAGAAACAGACATTGCAGCCACTCTACGTGGCTGGGTACAGGCAATCATCATCTTCCGGCGTCTATCTGGAGTCTCTATATCAACATCTTCCAAAACAAATTGTGGAATCTGCCAAACATGCATGTGCTTCGGTAAGAAAAAGGCATGTGCTTTATCAAGAAAAAGACAGAGGATGCTCTCCACATAAATAAAGCAACAGAAAATATCCAATCTACAACTTGCTAGAATACTTAGTTCCACCATAATAAAATAAAACAAGATTTCCTCACAAAAATCATCTTGTATCTATAACAGAAGGAGAGAACTAGATAGGCAGATGTTTACACCTTTGAGTCATATAAAATCTTTCTCCCTGTTTTCTCAAAAATACATCAGACCAGTTAAATAGTATCAATGTGCAAGGTGTGGAAAGATGTGATCCTTCATCCTCAAGAAAGGAAGGGAACTTCCACCACAATCTATTTCATTTGCAGGTATTCTTTGGTTGAGAATAGGGTGACAGAGACACACAAGGTCAGGCAATTGAGATATTCACAGATAGGCAGAGCAATAATGGAAACCAAGCAAGTATTTTGCATGGCATTATTACGAATTTAGCAGAGCAGAGACAAAGAAACACATTGAAAATTAATTAAACTACTCAATTTTAGCTGCTGCTTGTCATAGGCATTGCACCCATCCTTCGTGAGAACTGCTTTCCATATGTAGCTGTAGTTTTGGTTAATGAAGTCATAGGATGACAAACAAATTAAATGATACATGGCCAATAATATTTTATTCTTCCTTAAAGTTATTCCTCACATAAAAGGAATTTCATACTATAAACAATTTTTGGCAAGTAACTAATTCCATAAATGAAAAGGAAAGAATGTACATAGCCAAGCTCAGATAAACTTAACCCAAGGCAATACTGGGGGACTAACTAGGAGTCTTAAGATGTCAGAACAACCCCAAACTACAATTAGAAGAAGGCATCGATGACAAACAAGGTGTCAAAACACCCCAAGAAGAATTACAGGAAACCAATTAACATAGCTATCCAATCATCCAAAACAAAAATGACAAAAAAGGCCCAACACACCAACAATTCTAACAAGCCAAATGCGCCTCGTGACCAAGAGTCCAAAACTTGGAAAATATCATCAGCCAAACGTGCCTCATTACTAGGATCTGGAAGCAAGAACAGCTCCAAAACCCCTCAAAGATGTCCGGCAGCCACAATTCCTTAAAAGTCAAACTATCATTCCCCTGAGCTACAAATCAAAATAAATTATCCATGGCCGCAGCAAAACTCATCCACAAAGGAGCTAATTAAAGGCAAACTGCCAATAAAGCATCAGATGACTGACTTTCCCCAAGCAGACTTCCCACCAAGCAGGATGAGGACCAAGCCAGGCCAAGACTTAAACCCATTGGACCCCCAAGCCACTTTTTCACCAAGCAGGACGAGGTCCCCCCCCCCTTCCAAAAGCCGACTTTACACCAAATAGGACCAGGTGCCAAACAAAGACGAGGCTCCCCGGCAACTAAACTCCAAGCTATACTTTATTCAATATACATGTCACCTACAAGCAGAGCATATTGAACACTATATTCATACTAAGTCAAACTTCACATTTTATTTGATGCTAACTCATTTCTTCTTGAAGAGCCCATAAAGCTTCTAGATATCCACCCACATCGGTCCCTAATATCGGGTTTGCATAGCAGGGTCGTTCTCTGACCAACAGATTTACAATCCCGAGAAAATTGAAGAAGCATCTACAATTTTATGACTTCAATCACACCTTATAGACAATCGTAGTTGTTTGAGATTCCAAGATACCTTCATTCCCTCAACTAGTATGTGGCAAACAAAGACACAGTCAGCAACCCAAAGGTTTTTTTTTTTTTTCCTGCCTCTTAAAATGTATATCACAGAGTTACACCGTCAGAACTGCTTCCCAACAGCAGCTGCAGTTCTAGCCTACAAAAGTAAAAGCAACCGAACATATATAGGAGCGAACAAGAATCTCTTTCGTTCTTTCTTTGGTGGGGGGCGGGGGAGGGGGCATGAACAATTATTCCCAACAATGATAACCATTAATTCTTTCCTATGTAACTAAAGAAATTTCAAACTACAGAAGTTTCAGCAACAAAATTCAGGATCACAATCATGGAAGTGATTCTTATCTTTACAGATTCCCAAATTTTCCTTCTCTCACTTAATTCAAAACCAAACATCACCAAAATAAGAACTAACCTGAGTAGTTTTACCGCTACCAGTTTCACCGACTAAGATTAGGATCTGATTGGCTCTGAGAGCTCGCAGAAACTCATCTTTCTGCTGCCAAACAGGGAGCGACTTCCTCTTCTCTAATATATCATAGTACCTCTGCGAGTAGGCCCTTCCATTCCACCTATTAATCGACGGGATAGTATTGCTTCCATTTCCATTATTAGCCGACATTGCGCCGTTTGCCTTCAATACTTTTCCCGCGACCGCCGTCTCATCGACCACATCGAACAAGCTCACCTTCCTCTTCCTCTCCGTACCCATTTAGAACCCTAGTTAGTCTGCAGAATTTCCGACCCTGATTAGAGATCCAAGCGAAATCACAGGAACCTTCTAGCAGGGGGGGGGGGGGGGG